>PVLC010001569.1:0-138801 GCA_004027655.1 Graphiurus murinus | reverse complement strand
GACTCTTCAGAAATTCTGGTTTTTTTCTCTGGAAGAAAATGTCCCTCCCTCACCCCTATCCTTACTTTGTAGCCTGGCTTATAACAGGCCATCCATTTTTGTAGCACACTTTTAAAAAACAATTATAACCTGGTCCCATCTTTCTACGGCCTAGATCTGCTTACACAGCAGGAAGAATAAAGCCACCAACTTTTACATAAAAAAAAAAGAAATTATCAAGTATGTATAAAAAGGTCGTTCATGTTAACACTGTGTATAAAATGAAAAATTGTAAGCAATATGAATGGCCCCAAACAGGAGCTTAATTAAATAAATGATAAGGCAACCATTAGAATGGATGTCTTAGAAGAACAGTTATGACACTCATTGATTTCATGATACAAGTAAAAGAAAGATAAGTTTCAAAATAGTTTGCAAAGTATCATCCTATTTTAATTGTGTATGCCTCACATATTCATGGACTCAGCAGCAGACGTATGACAACATAGTAACAGTGGCTCTCACTGAGTGATTCGATTATAGGATGTTTGATCCTTCTCTTTACCTATTTTATACACTAAATCTTCATATCACTTTTGTAAATTAAAAAATGTAGGTTACAAGTCACTATAAATGAAGAATAAAGGAATTGTCCTCATGATTTTTGTGTGTGATTTAAGGTAGCAGTTCTGAAACTTTTTGGTCTGAAGACCCCTTTACAGTTTAAAAATTATTAAGAAAGCTGAAGAGGTTTTATTTATGTGGTTCCCTATATTTACATGTACTATATTAGAAATTAAAAACCAAAAAATTAGGAAAATTTTTGGGTACTGTCATTTAAAATAACAATAATAAACCATTGCATGTTAGCATATTTATGAAAAATGGTTGTATTTTTCTAAAGTGGAAGCACTTAGTGATAAGAGTTACATCGGTCTACGTCCTCACATCTGCCTCTACAGTTCCTCTGCTGTGTGGTATCACAGGCATGCAGCCTCTGGGAAACTCCACTGTACACTCATGGGAGAACGAGAGTCAAAGGCAAATCTTTATTCATTATCATTATGAGAATAGTGTTATTATGAAAATATTTATATGAAAATTGTTTTGACTTTGTGGAACCCCTAAGAGGGTTTCAGAAACCTCTCGGATATTCATACCACAACTTAAGAATGACTGGTTTAAGGTATTGCAGCTAGGTAATAGGAGGAAGTGAGTCATGATTAAAAATAACAAATATTAAATGTTTGTCTTGTGCCAATAACTATGCCGAGAGTTTGAAGCATATGATTTTGTTTAATCCTGACCACAATTGCAAGAGCTGTCATGATTACTTCCATTTTGCAGGCGAGGAAGCCCAGGCAGAAAGAGGCCAAGCGACTTGACCGCACTCTCAGTTGTGTCCCCAGTCCTGGCTCCTGACATTCTTAAATGGAGTACCTCTCTGCTCTCATCTCAAACATCCTATAGAAAGATAGCCACCGGTTGGAGAGATGAGGCTGCCTCACCGCTGTGCCTTGTGGTATCTGGAAGGGCATCTTGGTGTGTTTATTGATCAAGAGGGACCTGATCTTACACGCCGTGGAAGGAGAAGGCAAAATTGGAAGAATGCTGGAAAACATTCTTTTAGAGTGTAGTGTGTGATGTCAGCTTTCTGGTCACATGATCAACCTCAGATGGGTGCACAGGAACCTCTCTTCTCCTGTGCTCCCTGGGGTCTGTGTTCCTTGCTGGCCCCTGGCCCTCACCGCCACGGGTCTTGCTTGCAGATCTTGCTCTTTACATCAGCCTATGCGGAGGAGATGTGAACTATTAGGATTTGAGGAGTGGAGCACCCTTCAGGGAAGCAAATTTCTTATTTGCTACTATTAAGCCACTTTTCTAGCATGACTTCAATATATACATAGACTACATGAAAGCACAGCCTGATATGCTTTCAGAAGCAAGGTTTTCTTTAAAATTAACCAAGCTCAAAAGATAAGATTTGAAATGATTTTTCCCTGTTATAGCTCATCTGTCATTTGTATTTCCAAGAAAATTTACGTTTAGGCCATCTTTTAAAACTATGCAGTTATTGCTCCTTTTTATGACTGTGAATATATGGACTCATTGGCAATACATCTGCAAAACCTTTACTGTGCATATAGTAACATGTGCTTTAGAACTCTGTTCTCTCCCTCCTCCACTTTTAGCTTTAATCACCTCGAAATAAGCTTCTTTATTTGCCCAAATTACCAAGTAATTACCTTCTCTGTTCTCTTCTAAACTCTGTAGACTTAGCTACAATGTATTTCTATTAGTTTTCTTCTTGGGATGTTAACCTTAAGAGTTTTAGAAGCATCTTATCCACCTCCCCCACCCATGGACACATGATTTAGGAGGCAAGGAAAGTGTTTTATTCACCTCTGCTGTGAATAAAATGAATACTTGAGCCTAGCGGTGCTTGCTGCATAATAATATATTCAGTAAAAACATGTTAAATAGATTTGAATAGAAATGATACCTCAAATTCTTTTCTTCTTGTCTTCCTTCCCTCTTTCCTTCCTTTCATCATACCATAAATATTTATTGAGTTCCTCTTATGAGCCAGACACCAGGTTGAGTAAGTTTCAAGTTATGTATTTCATCATCCCTCACCTCACAAAGCCAAGAGTGAGCAAACCTGTACAGCTGCGAAGGCAGGTACTGTTCCTACCTTGAGGATTTTCAAAGTAATTTGGAGAGATTAGATAAAGACAGTATCCTGAGCACACACTTCTCCAGCTGCCAAAAATGCCACAAAATGACGGGAATAGTATTTCAGAGTGAGAAAACCAGTAACTGTACTGAAAACCAAGAAACAGAATAACAGACCAGAATTCTGGAGAAAGTCTTAAGTATTAAAATGTAAACCAAACCAAACAAACAAAATGACTTTATAGGATCATAGCATAGGAGAACTAACTTGTAGAAATTATTAGCCAAAACATGTACAAAAGAGTACTTCTGCCCAGGTAGGCAGAAAGGTCCCTAGACACTCATCAGAGTGTACAACAAGCAGTGACTGCAATAGCTGCAGGGCAGTCCCTGCCTCTTCTTGGTTCTTCCTGTGCTGGCACAAGGCAGCAGCCCAGCTGGCCCGTGGGCAACATGAGAGGGAAGTGGAGCCACCAGGGCAGGGTATTGCCTCAGACAGACATTCCTCTCCCCTCAGGAAAACTGGGAAGCCTCACACCTAGAAGATGAAAAACTAGTAAGCACTCAGCAGCCCATCCTGTCTTTCCTCTAACATAGAAAGCAGAGGTACAGAAAGTTTAAAAAATTATTTCACATTCTTGAGAAAATAGGATAAACAGAAAAATTTAAAGTAAGTCCAATTAATATTAGAGAACTCCAAGGGATTAGTGTATGCTTTAAAAACCAAGAGATTTTGGAAATTAAATATTTGTCACAAAAGATGAACATATTTAACATATGAAGAGTTCTTACAAATAAATAAAACAATCAACAGTACATTAGGAAAATGGGCAAGGATTAGAGGATATAAATGTCTTCATCGTTTTTTTGTTTTGTTTTTACTGGTGCATTGTACATCACAGTGAGATTCATAGTGACACAGTCATATATGCACATACCATTGTTTGGTCTGTTTCCTTCCCCATAAACTCTTAAGTATTTGAAAATATGCCCAATCCATACATAGGAAGAAAAATGCAAACTAAGTGCATAATTAGATAATACTTTTTGCTAATAAGATTAGTAAAACTTGAATGCTTTGATAACACATTAATTTGGTGAGAGAGTGAATAAGCTGCCAAATGTTGCTGGTGAGAGTACCAGCAGTTCAATTTGTATGAAGTGATTAGAGCAGCTAGGCAATACATATCAAGTTATAAAATGCCCTTGACCAAGCAATTACACTTCTAGAGTGTTAGCTTATAGATATGCATGCACACAGAGGAAATTTTAATTGTATGTATACAAAGAAATTAATTGCATGATTTTTTTCATACTAGCATAATATTGGAAAGTATCTATTGAGCCAGGAGTGGTGACACACACGTGTAATCCCAGTACTTGGGAGTCTAAGACAGGAGGATCTCAGGTTTGTGGCTGGCCTAGGAACTTAGTGAGGCCTTGTTTCAAAATAAAATGAGGCTTGCAAAGTGAGTAAAGTAATATATGAAGTAAGCTCTTGAAGGATTTATGGTAATTGCAAAGTGTTAAAAATAAATCAACTATCCATGATGGCAGTCTGATTAGATAAAGTATGTGCATTCAAATGATGACGTGTCATCTCTTGCAAAGATGACTGTAGAACTATGGGTAAGATACTGAAAGTCTCCTGCAGCTATACTTGTAAGCCAAAAGGCAATAAACTATGCTTAGTGAATAGGGAGGTAGAAAATGTATACGTTTGTACTATACTTACACAGACAAACTCTGGAACAATATAAGAAAATAAAGATAATGATTCCTTGTTTTGGAGCTAGAAATTGGGCAAAGGGGGTTTTAGAACTTTAGAAAGTTCTCAATGTGTGCCTTATTTTTTTAAAAAAATGAATCACATGGATGTATTACTTCTTCAATGAATATAGTATGTCTTTAAAGTTTTTTTTTAACAAAAATCAGACCAAAAAAGTGACTCCCTGTGTGTTTATATTAAAAGATGTCCAAAATACATTGCTAAGTATTAAAAAAAAAAGCAAAACAAATACGTAAACAAACACAAAATGCAGCACAGTCTATACAATAAATGTCTTTTTTATCTATTATTTTTAAACCAGATTCCAAGGCTGTGGATGCCCAAACTATCTCTGAGAAAACAGATAAGAAATTAGTATCAGCAATTGCCTTTAGGGAAGTGAACCAAAAGACCGGGGGACAGAGATGGAGAGACACTTAGGTTTAACTGCATTCTTCTCTGTACCTTTTGAAGTGTGTGTGTGTGTGTGTGTGTGTGTGTGTGTGTGTGTGTGTGTAACAACTCAAAAAATGCAATACTTTCTAAAAATGACATTACAATAAAAAATTCAATAGATGAGCTGAAGAACATTATGAAAGTATGTTAGGAGATCTAGTTTCTGATTAAATCTCACCACATAGAAAATATACATTAAATATATGTGTTAGAAATATCACAGTAAAAACTAAAAAAAAATAAAACAATGTGTTAACTTTTAAACCATATAGGATGTCTAGAAGAACAAATCTTTCTACAACCCAAATTAATACAATAATTCTACTCCATCCTAAATCAATTCAATGGAAGGAGAAGAATATGGGAAAAATACATTCTATTATAAAGGAAGGAAATTTAAAACTAAAATTATGGTGGCAAGGGGTCCAAACATAAAAGTAACCATAGTAAATGTGTTTCTTTTACTAAACAACTCTTAATTTAGGTAAATAGCAGCAACAAAAAAGCTATATTCTATGTATAAAATATATCCAAAACAAATTACTTACAAAAATTGAAAGATCAAGAAATACATATCAGGTTAATACTAATAAAAGTAAAGTATTATTAAGCTAATATAAGACAAAGCAAAATCCACAAAAAACAAAATCCACCAAAAGGGACAAAGAGGTGTATTTCATATTGAAGAGGAAAAAAAAATCCATAAAAATATATAACAGTCATGATCATTATGTACCTAACAGCATAGCTTTATAGTATGCAAATAAAAACTGGTTAAAAGTACAAAGAGAAAAATGATGAATCTTCATAGTGGGAGACAGCTTCCTAGAAAAAGCAGAACAATTAGAGAAAAACAAGAAAGGGTCTAGGGTTTTGAATAATACTATTAATATGTTTAACATTTGTTCATTTCCCAAAAAACAATAAATACATTGTCTTGTCAAACATATAGCACAGAAAATTAGCCATTTATTATTAGTCTTTAAAGAAAATCTCAACTAATTGCAGAAAGCAGCAGTCATACAGAATATATTCTCTGATCACAAAGCAATAAAATGAGAAACAAAAATCTCAAAACAAAATCACCCATTCATTTAGAAAATATAAACTATTCTCCAAAGTAAATTGAAAGAAAATAAGTCACGCACAGTGTGCATGTCTGTAATCCTAGTACTTGGGAGGCTGAGACAAGAGGATCTCAGGTTAGAGTCCAGCCTTAGCGATATAGCAAGACCCTGTTTCAAAATAAAACAAAATAAAAATAAGTCGGGTGTGGTGGCGTATGCTTGTAATCCCAGTATTTGGTAGGCTGAGACCAAAGGATCCCAGTTCACGGTCAGCCTCAGCTACTTAGTGAGGCCCTTCGCAACTTAGTGAGACCCTGTTCAAACTAAAGAACAAAAAATAGGGCTGGAGTGTAATTCAGAGGTAGAATGCCCCTGGGTCCAGCCCGTAGTACCGCAAAATAAATAAAAATAAATAAATGAATAAAATAAAAATAAAAATAAAAAATAAGAAGGGCTAAGGGTGTAGTCCAAAGGTAGAATGCCCTTGGGTTCAACCCCAATACCAAAACAAAATAAAAAGAGGAGGGGGGGGGGAGGAAAACTGTGGCATTTCACTGGAATTGCAGGATAACTCCATTGTATCAGGGCGTGAAAGAAAAGTCTGTAAGTAGTAACAGTGACTTCCATATCTTCTCCCTAATAAATAGCATCCAGAAATGCTAGAACTGGGATTCTGTAAAGCAACCCGACATGGCTTTACCACAAAGCTATATGTGAAAGGCACTCTCAGACATTGGGCAAGAAATTGGCCAGTGGCTAGCATATCTTTTGGAGTCTTAGATCTAGGGGAAACTAATAGATAATTGTTCAAAACCTATTTTACCAGAGAACTAGAATTAGGGTCTTCTCTTTCCCAGCCAGGATTTCTCCTGGCTTCCCCTCTCTGCTTAATCTGTCTTTTCAATGTTTTTGTTCTGAACTGTAAGCATTTAATGAGGCAAGAATACTTTAATAAAAATACTCTGAGAAGTTTTATTGCTTAGAGGTATACATCTTTAGAAGTCAATCCGAAAATAAGATATGACTGTCTTTCAGACAATGTGTACTCTGTAAACCCTGAAAACCAGGAAGATGGTATAATTGGCACCTTTCCCCAGTTCAACCAGTCAGGGCCAATTAAAGGAGTTATCTGTGTTAATTTTGCAAGCAGTCAAAAACCTTATGATGCGGAAATGCACAGCAGCAAGCCAGAGCAAAGAAAGCCGCATTTTGCTCAGACTGAGAGCCTCAGGGTTGGGATGGGACACTGGTGATCTCTCTTCTTATCTGATTACAAAATAGATAAAGGAGAGGAACATCTTTTAACTGCAGGGGAAATTTCAGCTCTTCAAGGAAGGAGCTAGTCACATAACAGTTGTGAATGGACACACACAAAGGTTTTACTTTTAATTAATTTTTAAAATGTTTTGCTCTCCTCTTGCTGAGGCACCACTGCCCCATCAGAGTGTAAAACAGAAATGCACATAGAAATAAAATTTAACTGCACATGAATTTTAAATTAGCTCAAGTCCTACCTCCACTATTCATTTTAATGGACTTACTTTCCCTCTGAAGCCTTCTAACCACATCTGCTGTGGGACAGCACAGAATATTAGAGAAGAAGCATTGAACATTGTTTTCTTTACATTTAAAAAATCCTCGAAATTAGTTTTAAACTTAATGGGGAAGCAAATTTCTTACAGGTTTTGTTTTAACTTTTGTGAAAGGGTTTATTCTATATAAATCGCTGCACCAATGAAAACTCCTAGACCCTAAGCATTCCAACCTTTTAAACCAGGCCTAGTGATGTATACCTGTAATCTCAGCACTTGGGAGGCTGAGACAGGAGGGTCGCAGGTTCAAGACTTATTGTAACACAAATCAAAAATGGGCTTCTCTGCAATATATATATGGTACTTGTGAATGTAATACTGGGACTTTTTTTTTTTTTTCAATATCAAACTCTAGATAATTAAGATCTTATAGCCACAATAAAAAATATTTTACCTTTAGTTGTCATCCCCTTGTTTAAAAAAAAAAAGCATACTATTATAAGAGAGTTCTATTTTATGTGATTTCCTTTCAAAGTGAGTTGGCTTAAATCAATTTCTACAAAGACAGAACCAAGAAAAAAGGTGATGTATTTAAGTAGGTAG
Organism: Graphiurus murinus; assembly: GCA_004027655.1. Classification (NCBI taxonomy): domain Eukaryota; kingdom Metazoa; phylum Chordata; class Mammalia; order Rodentia; family Gliridae; genus Graphiurus; species Graphiurus murinus. The sequence continues at coordinate 130,720 of PVLC010001569.1, read as the reverse complement.
CATTTGAGAATAAAAATGCACAAGAATAGAGAGAAAAGATTTGGGATTAATTTCTAACTTGTCCACCATGTATGTTGCTTAGAGGATGCTATGTCCATCCTTTCCATTGATAGAAAAGGGGGTAATGGAACTTCAGGAGGCTGCTGTGAGGGTGGATCTACTGGACTGTGAGTTTCTTCAAAGGTAAATCCCCATTTTATTCATCTTTTTTGAGTGCTATTAATTATTGTCCTTTAGTCAACTCTTCCATATGGTGTAACTGGATTGTCAGGGACTAAAAGTTACACCACCAGCCCTTTTTAATTTTTTATTTGAAAACATGGTCTCTGTAAGTTGCTGAGGCTGGCCTAGAACCTGAGATTCTCCTGTCTCAGCCTCCCAAGTACTTCAATTATAGGCATGTGTCACCACATCCTGTTCTACTGCTTTCTTATTAGAATGGATATTCATAAAACTAAATGTCTAAGGTTCAAGCTAGTAACTTGTCAGAAAATCACTAAACCTGCATCTATTTCTCAGTTGTTTTCCTAATTGTATCTTCTACCTCTCTGCTTCTTTTGCTCCACAGAAGCAGGACTTCCCAGTGTGTGTCAGGGCCTTCATACGTGCTGCCTTGAACACTTTCCCTAGATATGCCCAGCCCTCTCCTTTGAGGCCTCTGCTCCCAGCTGAGGTGTTTCTAGGGAGGCCTGCCCTCACTCTTGCACACACCACCATGCTCTTGCCCACCATATTGACTTTCCCCATACTGCTATCATCTAATCTGTCTTCTTTTACTAAAATAAAGCTTTTCTGGGCCAGGAGAATTTATTTTGTTGATCCTCAATAGATATTTACTGAATGGATAATTGAATGATTAATCAAATTAATTAGTGGACATGGGATATAAGAGTACTTTCTCTTTCAAGAGTGAGGATCAAACCCAGGGGCAAGCTACCACTGAGTCACACCCCTAGCCCTTTCTAGTTTTTTTTTTTTTTTTAATTTTGAGACAGAGTCTCACTAAGCTGCCCAGCTGGCCTTGAACTTTCATTCTTCCTGCCTCAGCCTCCCAAGTAGCAGGGATTACAGGCAGGTACCACCACACATGGCAAAAATACTTCTTCTTATACTAAGGATCAAGTTAGCACTCACTAACACAATTCCAGGACATCGTCTAGCACCTCTCCTGTTACTTATCTTCACCTATGTCTTTACCATTACATTATGGGGCCCAAATGATTCTCCATTATTCCCTAAGTGATAGGCTTGGCACCTAAACAAAGTGAATTTACGTAATCCAGTTTTGGTGGTCGTCTAAATTAAGCAGTGCAAAGCCGGGCATGGTGGCACACCATTGTAATCCCAGCATTTGGGAGGCTGAGACCAGAGGATCCGGGTTCACGACCAGCCTCAGCTACCTAGTGAGGTACTCTGCAACTTAGTGAGACCCTGTTTCAAAATAAAGAATAAAAAATAGGGCTGGAGGTATAGCTCGGAGGTAGAATGCCTCTGAGTTCAATCCCCAGTACCGGAAAAAAAAAAAAAAGAAATTAAGGACTGCAATATTAAATTTGATTATGCTATATGTACACATCATACATTTTTATATGATATGTGTACCTCATATGGTTTACATTATATATATACATATATATATGACTTTTTTTTTTCAAGGATTAAAAATATTCAGCTGGGTATTTTAGGGTGCTTCTCTTGCTTATAGAGATATCTAAATAACACTTAATTTCCCAACTCCTGCTCCTCAGCCCCAGGCACTGTAAAGATCGACTTCCAAGTCTCTGGCAGAAGAGAAGCTTTTGAATTATGTCAGCAATAAAAAGTTGGTGGAATCTGGATTTAGCTTTCTTTAACAGGCAATTCTGGGAGGAGGCAATTTTTGATCAGCCATCATTGCCCTCCCCCTCTTGAGTAGGATTTTGCTAAATGTTTAAATGGTAGATTCATTTTGGCAAATGTGTAGCATACAAGCTCTCTCACAGAATCAAAATGATTTTCCTGGATCAAAGATGTGCTTGAAAGTCATTCTTTTATTAACAGTGAAGTGTTGATTTTGTCACAATGAGATTCTGAGAACTCCTTGTAGAAATTAAGAACTGCATTAAAGCAATTCGGTACATTGCGCGTCCTGCAGGAAGGTGATGCTTCAGATCCTGCCTAAGTGTCTTTGGCATTTTGGGTTGTTTTCCCAGCCCTGCTATTGGAGCCACATGTGAAGATGATGGCCTGGGGCTGTGGGTATAGGCTCTGGTCTTCCTAAAGAGTAGATATATGTTTGAATTTAATTGTTAAAAGCTGGATGTATGCCTGGGGAGACTTTCCAGAAAACTGCTTCTTGCTAGTGTGGAATGGATTAAAAATTAGCACGTCTGGGTCTTCCCCCCAGCTCTGGCCACTTTCTAGTTATGCTTGTTGCAAATCCTCTCTGGATCTCTTCTCTATCCAAAACTCATTTTAAAAACATCGAGTTCCCAAACATTTAAATCAGCTGAATGTTGGGGTTTCCGATACTCCACTGTATTCTGTAAGTCCCATCCATAAATCTCCAACTTTCTATCTGTCCTTCCTAGAAGATTTAATGATGGCTTTATAATGATGAAAGTAATTACCTTAAGAGTATGCACAAGGTGTCCCATAATTTATATGTCAGTTTGCTGAAAGTGATTATTTATTTGACTTGTTTGCTTTTACTCTGAAGATAACCTGTTGGATCATGCAGCAATGAATGACAGTAACAGGACCCTCTTTCTGGAGACAGAAGGTCAGCGTGCCTGTCTCCACTGCGCTGACTGATGTCTCTGTGAGGAGTAATAATTAGGTATCTTTATACCTTTGCTTGCTTCACCAGGAATATCCAGGAATATGCATTCTTGACTAAGGCAGCAGAAGCAGGGCCACACATCCTTCCAGTGACATTATCTGGAGTAGTGACAATTTTGCCATCTGTTCCTCATCATTTGTAACATTTCTTATTTTTTTTCTAAAAGAATGAACAAGTCAACGACCATATTATTTCTGTTTGTTTGTTTGTTTTTGTTTTGTAGTACTGGAGCTTGAATTCAGGAGCATTCTACCCCTGATATATACCCCAGCCCATTTTATTGTTTTATTTTATTTTTTGTTTTGGAACAGGGTCTCACTAGGTTTCTGAGAGTCTTGCTACTTGCTGAGACTGGTCTCAAACCTGCAATTCTCCTGTCTCACCCTCCCAAGTACTGGGATTACAGGTGTGTATCAACACACTTGGCTCCATAGTATTTCTTTAGAACCTTGGATTTTTATTTTTTCGTTATAGTTAATCAAGTGACCTTAGCCTTGTGACTGCAGCCATCTTCGGCTTCCTCCCTACAAAATCTGTGAATAAGTCCAGTTTCAGAAAGACATAATGCAGTTTGGAATTTACTTCATATCTTAGGACAATTGATTCAGTTGATTTCACTGCCCCAGACTGCCAATAACTATATAGTTATTCTGGTAAACTTACCCTTAATAGTAGTGTGGAGTGAAACCAACACCGTAGTATCTCATCAGTAAATCTCTAAGATAGAGATAACAACCGTTAATGATCCATTAAACAAGCCAGGTACCAGATGAATCAGGAACTTGAAACCATACTGCACTTAGTCACCCAAGCCAGAAACCTGGTGCTCACCTTGACACCTTCTTCTCCCTTACCAAATAGTCCCCAAGTCCTATTGACTTTACCTCCTACACATACATTGAAGTGATTATCTCTGTCTCTATGGCAACTATTACTGGCATCACTTGGGTCCTTATTATGCCTGGACTTGCAGTAAACAACTAACCCCTGACCTCTCAGCCTCAACTGTTCTTTCAATTAATCTTCCATACCAAATTAGAAATCAAACTTTGTGGATGCAAAATTGTTTATGTCAAAATGCTTCTTAAAGTCCCTAATAAGGCTGTTATCATCATACTGCCTCACATAGAATATGTGCATAATACATGTTCTATAAAGAAAACAAAGCACAAATCCTTGAAGAAAATCCCAGAGTCCTTAGCATAATTGATTAAGTCCCACCTCAACTTTTATACTATTCATTCCACAGATGATATGCAAAGGGATTTGGGGTAGTTCACTAAAAAATATATTCACTACAGTGGTGGTGTATTTGATTTTTATGCATTGCTGCCTATTATTGGCCAACTTACTGATTTTACATATGTAGAAATATGATATACTTATGACATAAACATATAATAGCAAGTTCATTTACAGAAAGAATATTAGGTAAGGGACAGTATAGATGAAAAGAGACCAAGAACAACATTGAGGAAACAGCCCAATATTCACAACCCATCCACTGAGTTGCAATTATTTGCTTACGTATTTCTCTCTCCTATTAGACCCTGAGTGCCTCTAGGGTAGTACGTGGTAAAAGTAAAATATTTCTTGGGTAACTGATGCCAGACAATTTTAGTTTTGAAATTGCCTAGATGAGAAGCTGCATTAATGTTAATTACTAGGACACAGTGTTTAGATCAATAAGATAGCACTTTTAGTGTCCAACCTTTGAAATGTATCAGTGAGCATCTGGATGCGCTTTATTTATTTATTTATTTATTTATTTATTTATTTATTTATTTTCATGGTACTGGGGATTGAACCCAGGGGCATTCTACCTCCGAGCTACACTCCCAGTCCTATTTTTTATTCTTTATTTTGAAACAGGGTCTCACTAAGTTGCGGAGGGCCTCACTAAGTAGCTGAGGCTGGCGGAGACCTGGATCCTCGGGTCTCAGCTTCCCAAGTACTGGGATTACCTGCGTGCGCCACCCACGCCTGGCTTAGATGTGCATTTTGAAAACTGGTTCAAAACAAGATTTTTTAGGCAACAACTAGCTGATATGGAAAGGTTTCGTGAAAGGTGAATGATTTGGTCAATTATTTGAATGATCAACTTTCTCAGCATGAATTGTAGAAACCATTTAGAAGGTGGAATCTTGTTTACACCATGACCTTCTCTTGGTCTCCATTACCATGTTGTGATACGTATGCATAGTTGACTTTTTACAACTAAGAAAGTTGTCCTTTGAAATTATTACTCTAAATTCTACAAATGAGATTAGAAGTAAAAGCACAAAATCCAACAAATTAGATTAAAAACAAAAGTGCAGAATGCAAACAATATGCAGTTTAAGTGCTTTGTGGACATATGACCTTGCTTTTTTCCATTTTTTAAATTCATGAAGACTTGTAGAGGACAAGAACTATGAGACCTTGGTGACAGTCTGAACTTCTCATTTGGTGAAAAAAAAAAAACAACAAAAAACCCTGGGCTGAGAGAGGTTAATGTGCACTGGTTTTGAAGTCAGGAGAAAGCAGAGGCAGGACTAGAATTCAGATCTCCTGGCGTTTGGGCCAGGAGTATGTTGCTTCCGGAAATGCCATGCTCTTTCCTTTAGCATTCCCTCCTCTCTGTTCCTTGGCTGAATTGATCTCCTCTCTTAAGTGGAGAGTGTTTGCAATATTAAATGAACTGAACTCAGGTAAGGATGTATAGAGCACTGAATGCTTTTGACGGCCCATTTCTATAAGAAGGTACTCCCCTGAAATTTCTTCAGCAGATTGCCATGTTACATAATGACTACTATAATATTCTCCTAGAGAAGAATTCACCAAAAGCACATCTTTCTGTCACCCTACCCAGAGGGGTTGAATTAGGGAATCAGTGGAGTAAGAGCCAGACCTTTGCTATGAAAGGGGTCTGAAGAGGCAACTCCATCAGTTTGTAGAATGTGGCAGGAGGAAGCCTAATGCAGTGCTTGTTGAATAGAATACAAGAGTCGCACTTTTTAAAAAAAGCTTCAAATGATTTGGAAATGCATGTCACTCTGAGATCTGATAGAAAAGGTATCCTCACGAATACTTTATGGTTTAGGTGGATGCATTTAAAATTAGGTTTCCATAAAGAATTTCAGATGACATTCTTTAAATATAGTATCACTGAAGTGGGTGCAAGGTCCCCAGAAGTGTTTTTGAGAAGTGGACAACAGTGTATGTTTCTAGAACTCTTACACGGTAACTTGGACCATGATGTAGAACTGGGTGCCTTGTTGGGGGCCTGTTAAGCAGCTGCCCACGGCTTTCTTGGTTTACCCTGCTTTTCCATCTGTTTTACCTGTCTCTATTTCTGAATAATTTATTTTACCATCTGCATAAATAGAACACCTGTCTGAAGGCTAACTCTTACACTTAAATAATTTAGAGAAAATAACCTCTTTCATCTTTATTGAAATAATGTATTGACTTTCAAGAACAAAGACCTTAAATAAATAACTCTTGGGGATATTTCAAGTTTTTTTAAAACTGTTTCAAAGTTTAATATCAATCTATTTTTTAATTTAAATTGTTCCCCTTCGATTTTATTTTCTTAGGATACAAGTTGTAGAAAGTTGTACTTTTGACTTTTAAGTTTCTTGCTAGCATGCTTTTTTGTTTGTTTTGTTTTGTTTTACAATTGCTAGGGATCAAATCCAATGCCTTGTGCATTGCTAGTGGGATTTTTATGTCCTCATTTACAAGAATCATTGTTGTTTGTATATGATTATGATTTTAAATCCTAACTAAAAAAATCTGCTCAGCTCTTGACTGAGAAATAGCAATCTTCATGTGCTTTTTTGGTAACAGTTTCCTTCAGTAAATGCTTATATCTCCATTAGCAAATAGGCATGGCCTCACACAATAAACATTTCGCCCTGGAAGATGTCTGCTTTTGCTGAGGTTATCTTGGTGAAGAAATTATTTTCAATTTTTTTTTTCACTATGAAAGGGAACTCAATTGTGGTAAAGATTTATGAACTGAAGGCAAACATTCCGGGTAAAATTTTACAGATCAATATATTAATAAATAGTCTTAAGAACTCTTGGTCATTTTAATTTCAATGATAACTAGAATAAAAAGTATCTCATATATCTATTCAGAATATAGCAATGCACTGCATGACATTTGGACCCGCAATGGACTGTATTTAAACAATGATTAAATAAGATTATGTTGCTTAGTGATGTGGTAGATGTCTGAGATTTGTGTTATGCATGTGCATATGTTTGTATAATGATCAAACTACCAAACAGCAACATTTCTCAGATCGTATCCCCCACATATATGACAATATATGTATACATAGTCATGTGTCACTTAATTTATATATTATGTATATTAAAAGTATACTATTAGTAATATTGATGAAATAAAGTTAGAAACATGAAATTTTTACAAAGATTAATTTACCTGGTTTAAATGATTTCTGACAGTCTTCAATTCCATATCTACAGTACACTATATGTTATAGCAGTACATAAAGTATATATAGCAATACACTATGTTATGGAATAATTCAGCAATGTCCACAGGCTAGTTGAGGTAGAGGCTGCTGTTTTTTTCTACTGTCCCTGGGTAACTGGCCTTTTTGAAATCTTAGATCTCCTTTTCTTAATTTTATATCTTTTCCCCAGCTAAAGAGTGTTACTTCTTTGCATAGGTTATAGGTTCCCCTGTGGCAATTCTTTGCTTGCATTTTAATTTTCTGCTTGTAAACTGTTGCAGATTTGGAATGTGACATTCTAAGAGATGGGGTTTCCTATGTATATGTTTTAGTGCAAGAATTCTGAGATGTTTCATTATTCATTGGCCAGTGGCTTTCAATTCAGGTAAGATAGCTGGTTTCCAGGTACTCCAAAGGCAACTTTATTGCAAGTCAGGTAGTCTACAGTAGCACTAAAATGTCTTACGTAAAGATTTGGTTATTATATCAACTAGAAAAGAGACAGTTAATTCTCATTTATCCAAAATTTAAGCCCTTTATAATTGAAACAACTAGTATAAGGCTAAAAAAAGCACAAGTCAAGAAATAAAATTTCAGTTATATGTGATAGAATTTGAAAACTTCATCTAGATTAATTTTATTCAAATTATTTGTAAAGTATTCATCTTCATTATGGAATTCCGGTTGTGAACCAAGCAATGTGTAGTATGATATAAATTCAAAAGAAATAAAATATGCTTTTTATCTATAAAGACATCAATCTGGTGATGGCTGGATTGGGGGAAATAAGTCAGAGACAAACAAATAAACACAATAATGTGTGATGGCAACTGTGATACAAGTAAGTTCAGAATATAATTGGGGGCACAAAAGCAAGATGGTCCATTCTACACCCTGGGGCTCAAGGAAGGGAGAGCATGTATATGGGGGAGGCTTCCAGAGGAAATGAGGTGCACCTTCAACAGTAAGATGCTGCTCTGAAGCGAGAGCAAGGTGTAAGTGGCATTTACACATTGATGAGACAGGCTTGGAGACGGAGTGGTTACTTCAACCACTGTTCAGGTAGCAGAGAGAACTCTAAATAGTCCTATGGCTGGGAGGCAGGGTGTGTAAACTGGGAATGAGAGAGTGGAGACATGAGAGAGATCACAGAGGTAGATGCACATGGTTTAAATACTGTGCGAGGGACACTGCACTTTAAGCAGGGGGGCATCATGATCTGGTTAGTATTACAAGCGAATCATACAGTACTAAAGAAAGCTTCTAGGAATGAATTTGAAATAGGCAAGAGAAGAGAGGATGGAAATGTCAGGTAGAAGAATTCCAGGTAATTTCTTGTCCAAATAGTTCAAGTCCTTATGGCAGTAGGTGGCACATGAAGCCAGCAGCTTGGAGCATTTTTTTCACCTCTACAAATGTTCTGAACTCCATGCTATTGCCACTGTCTCCACTGCCAACCCAATAACTAACTACTTTCTGGGTTTTTTTCTTCTCACACATCTGTTTTCCAGTCAACATGTATCATATTCCTTATGCATGTATCATATTCTATTAATTATATTGACTATTTTGAATTTGTATTGAGTATATAAATATATATTTACATACCACAGATATGAACATTTAATACATATGTGATTTAATATGTTTATGAAATGAATAGATCAAAAGGTAGTGCTTACCTTGTTTTTATTGGTCTGTCAGTCAAGCATATTGTCGATCCTGTGTTTTGAGCACCCAGTGTGAGACAGTAGGGTACCAGGTACAATGGAGGTTGTGTCAGTTACCTACTGTTGAGAACTGAACCACCGACACTTCACTGTTTAACACAACAGCAATTTATTTTTGTTACTATTTTGTGTGCCAAATAGACTGTTTTGCTGGTTTCCACTGGTCTCGTTCTTGTGGCTGCAACTAAGATAGGAGCTCATTTTGGGGAGAGGGTGTCTAAGAGGCTCTCCTGCATGTATCTTGAGTGTCATTTGGGATAGCTGAATGACTACGGAGCTGGCTTCTCTCCTGTGGTCTTTCGTTCAGGGCTTCTTCACAGCCCTGGTGCAAAGAGAGGGGAAAGAGACTGACTTCACTGTGCAATGGGAGGAGGTGAAGTCACATTACAAAGAAGCTTATGAGAGGGGACATCTTTGCACACAAAGATTTTGCTCCATAGTCCACTTTACTGAGCATTATTAGAGATGAGATCAGAGCAGACACACTTTTGGAAATGTCCACTAAACATTTTAGAGAGTTGCTTCTTGAAACACTGTAGTTGCTTAATGTATACCAATGAATAATGACAAATTAATAAAAGGTGACCTTATGCTGAAATCTGAATACAGATTTGAACTTGAGAGTGATCATAATGAAAAGGAGAAAAAAATTTAAACTTTAAAAATTTAAGGCAAAGTAGGAAAATTAAACAATGAAAAGGCATTTCTTGAAAATAATAATATTCTGGTTGGCTGTATAACAAGAGGAGTCCACACAGAATACAAACTAACGCTAATACTGCAATCATAACATGATAGAGATACAGACACACACATGCAGATACGGATGTGTAAATATAGTCAGATAATCAGATGTGGGAAAATGTTGTGATGTAGGGATGATTTTAAAGGTATTCACACTGAAAGTCTCCAAGAGAGGTAATATCAGAAAGGGGAAAAAATGTAAAACCCTCATAAAAGTGCATTACTCAAAGTTTTTAAGAGAAACAGAAGTGATAGATAGATGTAGATCTAGGAAGAGATTAACTGTAAATAATCAGTTTATGCAATTATGGAGACTGAGAATTTCTATGACGTGCCATCTAGAATCTGGAGACTCAGGAAAGCCAGTGGCGGAGTTTCAATCCAGGCTTGAAAGCCTAAAAAATTAAGAGAACTAATGGTGCAAATCCCTGTCTGAGTCTGAAGGCCTGAGAACCAGGAGGGTGGAGTCCAAGGGCAAGAAAAGATGGCTTCTCAGGAGAGAGAGACAGAATCTACCCTTTAGCCTTTCTCTACCTCTTTGTTCTAACCAGGCCCTCAGTGGCCTGGCTGATGCCCAGCCACTTTGGTGAAAGTGATCTTCTTTACTCAGTCTACTGATTGAAACACGAATCTCTTCTAGTAGTGCCTTCATGGATACACACAGAGATAATGGTTTACCAGCTAGCTAAGCACCCCTTAGCCCAGTCAAATTGACACACAAAATTAACCATAAAAAAAAAGTTTACCCCTTGTCAACTTAGCACCCATACGTTTATCAAGCCACATTTAATTTTCAAATAGGAGACAATAACAAGGTCATAATTCTGCCTAACATGATATAGCTATCCTGCATACAATCAAAAATGTACTAATCCATTCCCCAGAAGAGGAGGTAAAATTTGCAAGTAATATTAACTCTTCCTTTAATATCTCATAGCTTAAATACTATAATGTAAACATAACAATAATTAAATACTGATATAAAGTAAATACATCTTATGTTACATAAGGGAATAAAAGAGTAGAAAACAAAGATATTATCTTAATATGTATGTATATGTACTTAAATATATCTAAGACAAAATAAGAAGGAAATACCCATGATGATTACACTTTTCATTTCTGAGACTGGCCACATGGTCATAGTAGGTATTTATAACTACCTTCTTCTACTATCCATCCTCTATTCCCTTTGCCTTCAACAAGCACCTCAGCCAGCCCTGGTTCTTTATGAGGCAGGCTGATCAGACCTTCATTCTTGAAGGGTCTGGGCTATTAGTAGTCCTGCCTGGACTGGGTTGTTATCGTTTTCCACTGACCCTAATCCCAGGACACTGAGGGATTTCCTACATTCCAGACATACTGTTCCTAAGCTCCATTGTGGAGTAACAGTCTAATTTCCCCTTGATAGTCCAGATCAATCACTCTAGCCCCACACTGCAACTCCCATCTTTTTCTGTTGACTCGGAGGATTAAAGAGTTCAAAGTGTCCGGGTGGCAGTCTTAGCTTCCAGTTCAATGGAATCATTGTTCTATCTCTTGGCAGAAGCATTTCTGTTTCTGGAACTAAGACCACTAAGCCAGCAGAACATAAAGTCAAAGAAAAAGGAAGAGAAAAGGGGTTATGGGGGTCACTAGGGGTAATAGTGAGTAGTGCCACTATTATTTTCACCCTCCAATTCTTTGACCTGTATGTTATTCCTGGCTACTGGGGGCTATTAGCAGTACTATACTTTGCATATGGATTCAAAGCACATACGGCCTTTGGGAGGACTTTGCCCCAGTTTTTCAAGGTTTTGCCACTCAGGCTATAACCAAATCGTCAAAAGGCTACCTAGCCATTCTACTGAGCCAGCTACGTCAGGGTGATGAGGAACATGGTAAGACCAGTAAAATCCATGAGTATGACTCTATCTCTGCATTTATTTGATTGAGAAGAGAGTTCTTTGACCAGAGCAATCTGTGTAGAATGTCACCAATATTGGTTAAGGCATTCTGCAAGTTCAAAGATGGCAGTTTTGAAAGTTTGGGCAGAAGCATTGTGTGTAGGGAAGCCAAATCCTTATCAAAGTGTATATTCCAGTAGGAATTCTTTTGTGATTAAAAGTGGTCAATGTAATCAACCTGCCACCAGGTAGCTGGCTGTTACCCTGGAGAATGGTTGTATACTAGAGGTTCAGTGTTTCTCTTTGTCATTGGCAGACTGAGTGCCTGGGTTTCTGTTCTGTAGACAGATTGACCCTGGTGAGTTCTTAGAAGCCCATGTTGCTAAGCCCATGTGCAGTCTCCATCCCCACTACTATGGCCAATTTGCTCATGGGTGACGACAGGGTGGCTGGGTAAACGGCTGACTGGTATCCACAGGTGAGTCATCCTAACCACATGATTACTAAGGTTCCTCTGCCAAAGTCATCCTTTAGTGAGCATTTCACATGGGACACAAATATCTTCACCTATCTTGCCCAGGATGCAGGATAGCTGGGAGAAGCCTGGAAAAGTGCTTTTATTTCTCTTGTCTCAGCTTTCATTACTCTAGCAAATGTTGCACCCCACACCTGATGATAAAGGTGAGAAGGAGAGAGGAGAGAAACGCAGAAAGGGGGGCTAACGGTCCTTACCTGCGTTTATCCGTTGGTGGAGGGGTGTTAACCTCCCACTGTAGATGACAACCATTCCCCTCTCTGTGGGAGGAGAGGAGATTGTCTTTTAAATGAATTAATAGTTGGAGCCCAAAATGCTTATGGAACCGGTAGTCACTGGAAGATTTGTTAAGCCCTCTAGTTCATGTAGTTTCTCTGGCATTTATCATTCCTACCAGGTCTTCATCTCATAGTTGATACAGCATTTAAAACAGTGTCTTAAGGCTGCGTAGGATGCTGCACACCTGTAATCCCAGTTACTTGGGAGGCTGAGGCAGAAGGATTGAAAGTTGGAGGCCAGCCTCAGCAGCTTAGCAAGATACAAATAAAAATTAAAAAAATAAAAAGGACTGGTGATGTAGCTCAGTGGTAGAGTGTCCCTAGATTCTATCCCTATTTCTGTCATAATAATTAAAGCCTTACATATAATAAATACTTAATAAATATTTATTACATGAGTATATGAATGAAGATAAATATAAACTTACAAATTATGAATGGCAGGACAATTTTGTGATGGCTAGAGATCTATTTGCTGCTCAGTTTTTTTTTTGTTTTTGTTTTTTTTTTTTTTTTTGCGGTACTAGGGATTAAACTCAGGGCCGTTCTACCTCCAAGCTATATCCCCAGCCCTATTTTTTATTCTTTGTTTTGAAACCGGGTCTCACTAAGTTGTGGAGTGCCTCACTAGGTAGCTGAGGCTGGCCGTGAACCTGGATCCTCCGGTCTCAGCCTCCCGAATGCTGGGATTACAAGCATGTGCCACCACGCCCGGCTTGCTGCTCAGTTTTTCAAAGTACCACTAATGTGATTTTTTATGTCTTTGTAATTTCAGTGATTTCTTTCATGTTCCGTATCATGAGTACAACCACAATGCAAAGGCATAACATTACTTCACAGTGTCAACATTTAGGTGAATCTCTTACATTTTTAAGGGGATATTCCAACTCTTTCACAAATCTACCTAATCCTGAAAGAAAAAATGGTTTCCTACAAAGTGATGTAATCTTCTTCTCCTGTGCCTATTTTCCTTACAATATGACATATTTTAGTTTTTTCTGTGAAAATTTTATTTTCTTTTGAGATTATCATGTATATCCACCTTTGCTTCTGTGTTTGAAACCTAGGGGTCAGGAATTTCAAAGTAAAAACTTTGTTAGGATTCCAGAACAGTGAGAAAACACAATGACTGTGACTAAAATCTAATGTCGGTATTTTGGCTTCCTGCCTTCCTTTACTTTTACAATGTGGGGAAAATCAAGGCGAGACTCTGCTCCCTTTTGCAGTCCCTTTCCTTTGCGCTCTGTCTCCAGCCAGGAGAGACTGACAAAATGATAACACACGGTGCCAGGCTCCCTTGCCCACTCAAAGACCCTCCTCAGGTATCAGTTGCCTGGCTGAGCTTTGAGGTCAACTAGACACCTCCCCTGAGACTTACCTGGCCTGAGGGATAGAGCCACTAGAAAATCCTCTCAGGGAGAGCAGCTGTTATCTGAGCTAGGATCAAAGTCCCCCTCTGTACTCCAGAAAAATATCTTCCAAACTGGGTCTCTTTCTCCATGATTCAAATGAATGTTGAATGAGTCCCCAGGGATGCCAGTTGCTTTGCTCAGGAACAAGCTGTCAGAAACACTGTTCAGGGAAAATTCACCTCCTCTTAAGGCCCTTTTTGTTCGAGCATTTTTATTCATTGTCTCTGAGACCCATCAGAAGTTAATCAGAATATTGGGCAATGGGGAAATAGGATGATTAGTTTTTTGACAATTTTCATTTGTGAATTGGTTTTTTTTTTTTTTTTTTTTTTTCTGGTGTATGACATTGCTTCACCCTGGTAATATTCACAGTATCCGTGAAAGGCATAGTGAGTATAAAAAGGCATTGTTCAAAGATTTGGTTTTGTACATGAAAGCATTCAAAATAATCAGTAATTTTTCTATTGATCAGATTTGGGTGCAGAGCGATAAAGTTTCTCTTGCCTTATAACAAATCTTTTAGGCTGGTTCATAGTGGTGACCTTAAGCAAGGTGGCACGCATTTCCTTAATGCAAGTATGGTTGTCCAGAAAGTTCTGACCATAGTTTTCCATCAAACAGATCAACCTGAGCCTTTCATCGAGTGACTTCAGATTTGCAGAGACTCAAATATATCCAAAGTGACGCTTCCATCTACTGCTAGGAGCTATACACATCAGCAGACATATTTCATTCACCCAAGTATCTCCAGCGACTACCAGAGGGCCTGGAATACAGCAGAGGTAACAAATATCATGAGGTGAACTAGGCTGAGCATAGTTTCCATTTTCTTGTTAGAATTACAGAACTAAAGCTGGGTGTGGTGGTACAAGCCTGCAACCTCAGTACTTGGGATCCTAAGACAGGAGGATTGTAGGTTTGAGGCCAGTCTTGGCAACTTAGCCAGATCCACAGCAACTTAGCAAGACCCTGCTTCAAAAGAAAACAGAAAATAGGGCTGGGGTGTAGCTCCGAAGTACAAAATAAAATAAAAATAAAGAATCACAGAACCGATTCAACAAATTAAGGGTAACATTGTCTCAAGGACAAAATGTGTACTTGGACCAAAGAGAAAATACAGCGCTTTGAAGTGCACTTTTTCAATGAGGCCTCTTGAGTGTTTCCATTCTTTTCAGCAGGAGTGGATTTTGCTGACATTGTAGTTACAGTCGGTTTCCTTGTGCGAAGTTCAGGTTGCCTGGTTTAATTGCTGTGTTTGGTGGCACTGCCAGTGGGAAGGTGGGTGGGTCAGATATTTTAGTCATGGCACACACTATTGTACAGACATCTGTTATATTGAATGGATTATTTTGTTTATCAAGTTTCTTTGAATAGCAATTTCAGTTTTGTATCTTATTTCCTTCTTTGATGAGGGTACTGCCAGCAGATGCAAGCTACATATTGGCTTGGGTTTCTTGCAGATCCCTGGCTTGTTTTTTTTTTTTAAGTTTCTTTTTCCTCTTCCTAGTACTTTTCTTCTCAACAACTGTGCATTTCTAAAGAAATTCAGCATTTTGAACATAATCTCCTAAAATTAAGTCTCACTAATTCTCCTTTTAAGAAACATTTCTTATCTTTCCTAGGTCATTACCAATAATACCACAATTTTCTCCCCTCCTCTTTTTCATCTCTATTTCCTGGTGTATTTTATTCCATGTACAAATAGCTAGTTCTTCTTTAATCATAAATATTCTTGGAAAGAAGAATTTGTGGGTTTTGTTCAGGATAATGTTGAGTAGTTGTTCTACTTATTTAAATCACCAGGCCCCTCTGGATTAGAGTTTCTGTTGGATGGTTGCAACACAAAGAGTCAGTATTCACCATTTAATTTGAATAACCATGGAAGTCAGAGAAATGTAAACAAGTATTATGGTAACCCCAGGAAAGCATTGTAGGGAACCAAGAACCTTCTGTCAGGACATTGATGATGATGATGATGAATGATGACAACGATGATGATGGTGATAGTTAACACTTACCTAGCATTTAGATATATCAGTCAACATTATTAGCAATCAGGGAAATCAGGGAGATGCAAGTCAAAATTATAATGGCAATCATCGAGAGTACAAACAATAATATATGCTGGTGAGGATGTGGGGAAATGGAAATTCTTGTACACTGTTGTTGGGATTGCAAATTAGTATAGCAGTTATGGAGATCAGTGTGGAGATTCCCCAGAAGACTGGAAATGGAAATACCATATGATCCAGCTATACCACTGCTGAGTACCTTTCCAAAGGGACCGAAATCAGAAAATCATAGTAATGTATGCAATCCATGTTTGTAACAGCACAATTCACAATAGCCAAATTATGGAACCAGCCTAGATGTCCATCAACACATGAATGGATTATGAAATTATGGGATATACACACAATGAAATTCTACCCAGACATAAAGAACGAAATTATGTCATTTGCAGGAAAAATAGATGGAATAGGAGAATATTATGCCAAGTGAGACTAGCCAGTTGCAGAAAGTAAAGGGTCATATGTTTTCTCTCCTATGTGGAAACCAGGGAGATATTGGAATACAAGAGGGACTCCAGATAAAGGAGGAGAAACCCCAGTGGAGCAATGGAGGAGGTCTAAGGAAGGGAGACTTGATAAAGGAAATATTTAAATTGACCCTATGCACATATGTGAAATTATCAATGCCAATCTCAATATCATGTATGGAGAAGGGGAGGGAGTGAGGTAGGACCTAAGAGGGGACTCACCAAGTGCTGCAGGCACTCTGAACTTCATTATGATATGTGATTACAATGTACCAATAAAAGTGCATCGAAAGAAGATGTATCAGATATCATTTAAATCTGTTTATCATTCTATCATTTATCTACTTACTAAAATTCCTTGACAAACCTGTAAGATAATTATTTTTATCCTCATTTCACACATGAGGAGACTGAGGAAATAGACCTTAAGCACCCCCCGCCCCCATCAGAGTCAATGATGAGTAAATGACAGAGTCAGGCTTCAGACCTAGACACAGTCTGTACTTGTATCCAAATGCTACATTACATGAATATCCACCCTAGGTAGGAGGTAGTGGAACAAAGTTCTAGGCACTGTGCCAGGCACCAGAGATAGAAAGACAAGAATCTCCTGACTCTAAGCTGCTCACAGTCTCATGGAGGATCAGAACCGAAGATCAGTTAATTCAATACAAAGAGAAACCAGAGGAAGGATGTGTGGCAGTAACGGTGGCTGCCACGAGATCCCCGGAGAATCTGCTCAGATAGAGAGGGAACTGAGTCAAAGTTAAGGGAGGTGGTGGGGGCAGTGTAGGGATTCAGAGGTAAGGACAGCAGGGGTGGAGGCGGCAAGCCAGGAAGGTACCCTGCGGTTGTGAAAATCACCTTCCCTGGTGTGACTGGAATCTCACCAGCCCCAGGAGAGGAAGGGAGAGAAGTAGGGGCTTCGTGTGGGCACGTGGTGATAGGTCGTCCTGAGGCCAAGACACGAGTGATACAGCCTGTCTCCACTGTGTGGAAAAACGGGCAGCTGTCAGCATTGATTCTCCCTCTGCCTGTCACCAGGGGGACCTGGCTTGTGACCAGGGGCTCAGTGCTCCTCTCTCCACCTCAGGGCGTGGCTCTAATCTGGGGTGTGCAGTGGGAAGGCCTGGCCGCTCCCTCACCTCCACTGCATGGCATCATCTCCCTTTGGGTGCATCCCTCCTTCTGAGGATGGCCTTGAGGGTACGCATTGCGACCTCTGGCTTAGACACCACACATTGGGAAAAGCCCGCCTGCCTGCCTGCCCTCCCTTCCTTCCCCATCCCTCACAGGTAGAAGGGTCTCGGTGATTGTACTGGATGAACATACATACATTGACCTAGTGGTTCAATGGAATTGGAAAATCAGAAAGTCAGCAATCTTAAGGGAGAAGCAAGAGATGAAGGAATATGTAATCGTGAATCGTCAGGAAACGTAAGAGAGAAGAGTACTAAAAAAATAGACAATGTGAACTTTAATATGGTTTCATAAAACCTGATATATTCAAAGTACTGGTTATATGGTTCTAAGAATTTTTTCTACCTTTATTTGTGGCACTTAATCTGTCATGAGACTGTGAGATCCTTGAGTCTCATCTTATTCCTCTTTCAATATCTCCAACATTTAGGAAACCAGTGGGGAGGTACAGAGAGGAGTGGGCCTCACTGTGTGTGTGTGTGTGTGTGTGTGTGTGTGTGTGTGTGTGTGTGTGTGTGTGTGTGTGTGTGATAACAGACAGAGACAGAGAGGCAGAGGCAGAGAGAGACAGACAGAGAGAGGGAGAGAGAGACAGAGAGACAGAGCCTTGAGGAGGAGGATTTGTTGAGAGAGACAGTGCAGAGGAGCAGAAAGTGCCAGCGATTTGGGTTCAGAGAAGCTTGGTGTGAATCTTTGCCTTACTGGCCTCTGTTCCACCCCTGACCGTGAACAAACTGAGCTCTTCCTGGTATGGCAAGAGCTGGAAGAAGTGTCTCAGCAGCAAACTGACAGGGTCGCTCCACTCCTGCCAGGGCAGCCTCTGCCCACCTCAGGCCAAGGTTTCCACCAGGCAGAAAGGTCCAGCAGTGACTTCAGCAGAAGGTCCTATACACAGCTCAACCCCTGCCCTCCTTGCCTCCTCTTTGACTCACCAGGGCTGTCTATACCCAATTAGTTCTTTAGGAGCGTCCATTTCTGAGTTTGTACCAAGCCTCTATGTTCACCTCCTGTATTGCCATATTATTTATTCTAATGTAACATGGGAGCAGTCTGGCAGCCTGGCTATGGTTTTGGTAACTTACTGAGTGACAATCCTGAATTGGCTGTGACTCTCTCTAAGTGCTGCAAACCATATTCTATATTTAAAATCAAAATAGGCAAACAATTAGACTTTATAGGCTCCAATTCATTTCTCTTTAAAATTAATAGACTTTTTTTTAGCACAGTTTTAGGTTTATAGAAGTAGCAGAACACAGAGTTCCCAAATATTCTTTCAATATTCTTTCTTTTCCTCACCTTCGATTTTACCTACTATTAATGTCTAACATTACTGTGGTACAACAAGTAAAAGGCAAAAGATTTATAGGATCTGAAGAGAAACCAGAGTATATACATTTGTTACAAGGGATGAAACAATACTGGCACATCCTTATTAACTAAAGTCCATAGTTTACATTGGGGTTCATCATTTGTGTTTTATAGTTCTCCAGGTCATCATAAAAGCATAATATGTATCCACTATTATAGTAATACACAGAATAGTTTCATTGCCCTGTGTTCTACATTTTCATCCCTTCCTCCTTCCCCCAACACCTGGCAACCACTGATTTTTTTTTTTTTTTACTAGTTTTGCCTTTCTGTTATGTGATTGGAATCAGACTTAGCGATGTGTATTTAAGGTTCCTCAATGCCATCTCATTGCTTGATAGCTTGTTTCTTCTTACTGATGAATAATATCTGAATATATGGATGTTATCCATTCGCTATTAAAGGACATCTATGTTTCTTCCAATTTGGGACAATTTTGAATAAAACTGCAATAAAGTTTGCATGTGGGTTTTTGTGTGGACATATGTTTTCAACATACTTGGGTAAATACTTTGGAGTGCAATTACTGGATCCTATGCTAAGACTATGTTTACCTTTGTAAAAAAAAAAAACAAAAAACAAAAAAACAAAAAACACTGCACTGTCTTCCAGAGCTGAGGGTGCCATTGTGCATTCCTGCTGCAATTAAAGTGTTTCTGTAGCTCTACATCCTCGCCAGCATTTCTTGACGTGGTCACTGTTTTGGGTTTTCACTGTTCTAATAGATGTGGAATGGCATTTCATTGTTTCAGTTTGTCATCCTTTAGTGGCATACGTTGTTGAATATCTCATCATTTATTTATTTGCCATGCATATATCTTTGGTGAGGTGTTTGTTCAACTCTTTCCTCCACTTTTTATTGGGCTGTTTTCTTGTTAAGTTTTAACTCGGATCCTTTGCATATTTTGGAATACAAGTATTTTATCAGATATCTGTGTATTTTGCAAATATTTCCTTTCAGTCTGTGGCTAGGCTTTTCATTCACTTAATAGTGACTTTTAAAGAACAAAAATTTTTAATTTTAACACAGTCCAAATTATCTGTTTTTTTTCTTTTATCGATTATGTTGTTGTATCTAAAAAGTCACTGCCTTATCCAAAAGTCACCTATTGCCTAGAAATGCTATAGATTCGTATTTCACACTTTGGCCAATGACTCATTTTGTAAAAGGTTTAATGTTGGTGTCTAGATTCACTTATAATTGACCTGTTTGGTGGCTCTACTGTCCTCAAATTAATATTGACTCCTTAAATTAATACTGAGCTAGTCTGTTTATACCTAAAATATGATACTATCTTTGACATACTAATATATTTCATTGGCTTTATTATTTTACTGTCCAAAGGTTCTATCATGAAATGTGTGGGGTTGACTACTTCACCGAATATCCTTTTTCTTTTTCTTTCTTTTTGGCAGTACTGGGTATTGAACCCAGGGGCATTCTACCTCTGAGCTACACCCCAGCCCTATTTTTTTTTTTTTAATTCTTTATTTTGAAACAGGGTCTCACTAAGTTGCGGAGGACCTCACTAAATAGCTGGGGCTGACTGCAAACTCGGATCCTCCAGTTTCAGCCTCCCCAGTACTGAGATTACAAGGGTTCACCACCATACCTGGCTTCTTGCACTTTCTAATACACCCCCCGCCCCAAATCGAGGTAATCTGTTGCATTGTAGAGAGGGGGAAAGGGTTAAATGTTTAAACATATTAAGGGATGGGCAGTTAGAGTTACTGTAATTACTATGTTTCTAGCACTGCTCTAGACATTTAAAAATATCTCTTTTAGCCCTCAAAATGGCCAATTGAAGTTGCAATTCTTTTATTGTCAGTGAAGAAGCGAACAGCTTAGAGAGATCCCCTTAGTGGAGCTAGGCATTGAACCACAGTGTCTGTTCATTCTACTGAGGTACCGCCTTTCTCTCAGGGATTTGGAAGGAGACCTAGGAGACAGCTCATCTTCCCATAAGTCGAGGTTTGAAGGGCCTAGGAGCTATTTGATTTTTGTCAAAAGAAGGGAGGAGAATGGGACAGAGAAAGGGATAGTATGCTGGCCATCGGGAATGTTCATTCACTTATTCAAACGGCATGTATTGAGCACCCACTGTGTGTCAGATGTTAGACACTGTATTTTTTTTTTTTTTCTGGTATGGATGGAACCCAAGTGCATTCTATCTTCAATCTATACCCCAACCCTTTTTTATTTTTTATTTTGAAGCAGGGCCTTGCTAAATTGCTAAGGCTGGCCTTAAACCTGTGATCCTCCTGCCTCAGCCTCCCAAGTACTGAGATCACTGTGAGCATTTAATGAGGAAAGTGATTCTGGTTATAGGTGCTGCTGGGAGGAGGTGACAGGAGAGGTAGGTGGATTTGGGACACTCTGGCCTCCCTTGCCACCAGCGGGGATCCTCTTCATCCCACAGAAGTAGAACTATTCCTTCTTGCGAAGTGGAAGATCACCAGACTGAAAAAATGACTGAGCCTTTGAACCACAGAAGCAGATGTCCCCCAGGTAGTAAGGGTGAGTACAGGCCTCCACGCCCAGGAAGCCCTGGGTTACCTATTTCAAGCATAGCATGACCTATTTTGATGCAACTTCTTGTTTTGAAAAATGCTTCAGTCTTTTCCTTAAAATGTAACCTTGCCATCTGCCTCCCTGGCCTCCTCCATCAGCGATCATGAGTGAGCATGTCGCCACCCAGTAGCCCTCGGTCTCCCTGACCAGCAGCTCCTGAGGTCGGTCCCTCGCCCACTCTGCTGACTTTTGTTTTCTGCATTAATAGCTGGCCCCCACCTTCAGCCATTGAGTCTTTGCTGAGCCTCTCCTCTCCCCACCCATATCTCTGTAAAATATGGATCTGAGGAAAAGAATATGAGAATTTAAGGAGAGATATTAGAGGGAGCAGAACTTGAAACAGTAATTGTAAGTCTTATAACAAATATGTGGTTTTGTTTTGTTTTATATTATTGGTACTGGGGAGTGAACCTAGGGATACTCTACCTCTGAGCTTTGTCCCCCAGCCATTTTTACTTTGAAACAGGGTCTTATTAAGTTGCTAGGGGTCTCTCTAAGCTGCTGAGGCTGAGTTTGAACCTGCAATCCTCCTGTGTCAGCCTCCCAAGTACTGGGGTTACAGGCATGCACCACCATACATGGTGAATATGTGATTTTAGCTTATGACTATAGGAACTTTGTGCTGAAGTTCCCTCCCACATTTATGTATTTATTTATTTGGTGCTGGGAATTGAACCCAGGGGTATTCTACCTCTGAGCTACACTCCCAGCCCTAGTTTTTATTTTTATTTTGAAACAGAGTCTCACTAAGTTGCTCATTCTGACTTTGAACCTGTGATCCTCCTGTCTCAGCCTCCCACGTACTGGGATTACAGGTGTGTGCCACCATGCCCAGCTACATTGATCTCAGTCCTCATGATACCCTGTGTTGTATTGCCCTGTATGTGACAACCCTCAGCAACCAAAGTAGAAACTGAATAGAATGTTCATGATGCTGGGTGCTCAGGTAAATTTAAAATCTAGAAGAGAATTGGAGGAATAAATGAGGGAGAGAAAAAGAGCAGGAGGAAGAGGGAATAAAGTCAAAGAAATAGAAGCATGGAGCCGGCTTCTTATTTCAACAGAATACGATTTAGATTGTGTTCTACAATAACCCGTAATGAGCAAGAAAATCAAACTGATTGTAAAAGAAGAGGTCTCCACGTGTTTGAGGGTTTGTTTTTGTTTGTTTGTTTGTTTTTTGGCTTTGTTTTTGTTCCTGTTTTTTAACTAATTGCTGATAGAGGGGGTAAAAGACTCCATTCAGTTGGTTGGGATTAATTCTGTGTTGGGAAAGGGTTAAGTAAATTCACTGAACTTGTTCACATTTCAGTGGTGGACATAAAAGTGGAACACAGAGCTCTGTCACTTTCACGCTGGAATGTTCTGTATGCCACCCACAGGGAAGCTGATGATGTGAAGCGTGTTGAACATTGAACCTCACTGGCTTCCCTGAGCCCCGCACCCTGAAGTCACATCTAGAGTTGTCATGAAGAGGCTTCGGGCTGCTCAGATTGTGAAGCAGGACAGATGTTTCAGACATTTTTCGCCCCTCATCACTTCCTCCAAAAAGGAAAAAATGAGACAACTTCTCTCTTTCTTCAGGTTGGATGTTTTTTTATAGCTCTGTTCAATCTGTAAGTGTTCCTTGATTCCAGTTAGCTCCTTGCCTCATGATTAAAGAATGCACTGTTACTGGTTTGACTGTCGCTATCTACATGTTGGTCTGGTCATAAGGCTTTCTTCTTGTTGTTGTTAGGGAACTGGACCTCCACAGCAGTAGTTCTTCTGCCTTCATTCACCATGAGTGAAGGTCGCTCCCGCCAGCTTGCCATGATGGTCACTTCACTGGTGGAATTTCTGAACCTATCTCTCTCTCTCTCTCTCTCTCAAAATAGACCCCTTCACCAAATTTAAAATGAATTATTTTATTTTATTTTTTTACATGAAATTCTGGCTATCACATGTCGGAATGCTGCCTAGGGTACTATTAGTGACCATTATCATCCTCTAGAAAAAGGAATAACTTACAGAAGCTATGACTCTTGGATTGCATGTGGTTGATAAAGGATTTCCTCATTTCTAGGATTTAAGGAACACTTTTGATTGGGAAATCTGATTTTTATATTGCTCTATCAAGCAAGATAGCTCTGGACAGAGGCAAAAGCATACATAGGAAGAATTTGTTTTTAGAGATGCCCATCTTTGCCCTTATTATTCCTCTGTTGATACTTGTTCTTGGGTGTTTTAGTTTCCCAGGGCTGCTATAATAAAGTTTCAGTATCAAATGGGTGGCTCAAGCAACAGAAGTTGATTGTTTCACAATTGTAGAGGCTGTGCATCTGAAATCAAGGTGCTGGTGGGGTTGGGTTCTTCTTATTTTTTAATTTTTTTTTTTTTTTTTGGTATTGGGAATGGAACCCAGGGGCATTCTACCTCAGAGCTACACCCCCAGCCCTATTTTTCTTTCTTTCTTTTATTTCTTTCTTCTTTCTTGTACTGGGGATTGAACTCAGGGGGTTCTACCTCTGAGCTACATCCCCAGCCCTATTTTTAGTCTTTATTTTGAAACAGGGTCTCACTAAGTTGCAGAGGGCCTCACTAAGTAGCTGAGGAAAGCCTCGAACCTGGATCCTCTGGTCTCAACCTCCCAAGTACTGGGATTACAAGCGTGGGCCACCACGCCCGGTGAGGGTAGGTCCTTCTGAGTGCTATGAGGAAGGGGCTGTCCCAGGCCTCTCTCACTGGGTAGTAGGTGGTGCTCTTGTGTCTCCACAAGAATTTTCCCTATTTAAAGAATTTCCCCTATTTATGAAGGCACCAGATAAATTTGATTAGGACCCATCCTATAACCTTGTCTTAACTGATTATATTTGCAACAAACTTATTTCCAAATAAGATGCCATTCTTAGGTTCTAGGGGTTAGGACTTTGATATATAAATTTTGGAGGAACATAATCCAAACCATTACTTTAGTATTCATATTTCTTATTTTCACTTCTCATCCTCCCCCTCATACTAAAACTTCCCATACATTCAAGGGAGAATGACAGGTTGTAGCTCAAAGTGGTTTTTCTCACAAGAATTCTTGCATTGTCTTAAAGTATTAAATCATGAGACAATGATGGAAGAGGCCACTGAGCGGAGTACATTCTTTGTTATTTATTTTTAATTGATTGACTAATCATTAATTTTACAGGGAAGGGGTGAGGTATAAAGTCTAAGGGACATAGTGCCTTCTAGGAGAATCTTCCTGCATGGGTGTTTGTGTATTTCACGTAAGTACAGGACTGCCCATACTAGGAGTAGTCCTTGCTCAATATTTTAGGGAAGAATATGGTGTTTGGAAAATACAAAACAAAGCAATATTGCTTAGTGTGTGGACCTTGGACTACCTGCCTCAGAATCATTGGTTAATATGGAAATTCCTGGCCTACACCTCAGGTCTAAAGAGCCCACATCTCTGTGGGTGATGTCCAGGATCTTTCCAACAAATACCCCAAATAATTTGAGGTTTTTTTTTTTTTTTTTTTGGAGGTGGGGATTGAACCCAGGGACATTCTGCCTCAGAGTTACACCACCACCACTTTAACAAGATCTCACTAAGTTACTGAGGCTGACCTGTGATCCTCCCGTCTCAACCTCCCAGTTACTAGAATTATAGGCACATGCCACTATGGCCCAGTGAAGTTTGAGAGCTTTTAACATAACAAAATAGGATTATGTATAGGAATCTGGTGTATAGACATATGTGAGCATGTAGTTCAAATTTCTCAAACTTTCAAAAATCCAAAGGCTGGAGTTGAGGTTCATAATCAGTAAGAACTTGCTCATGACTCTGAGCTCAGTTAGTGAGGCAGGAAAGATGGTATGAAGCTTTGAGGGCTCATTATTTTTTTTCATACATATATCCTACCCATCAGGGAAGGATGTATGAAGTTGACCTTCCACCATAGAGAGAAGGCTTTGAACTTGAAAGGCCAATGGCTGTGTGCAGCATCATTTGGGAATAAGAATGGTCTTTTCCTAACTAACCTACCCTCGAGGTAGGTTAGGACTACCACAGAATTAGTTAGTTAGGACTACCACAGAATTTATGAGGGATAGCTATACAAACTTATATATATACCAACTATACCTTCTGCATTTCGTTTTCTTTTAACACCTATGGACAACATATATTTGTTTTCTCCCTAGGTAAAATTTATTTTTGCTCTGGGGTGAAAAAAAAATCCCTGAAAACCACGAGTATTAAAAAAACAGAAAGAAAGAAAAAAAAAAACAAGAAGCAATTTAGGAAAGATTAAAAGCAATTGTTCTGTTACCCTTGGCAACGGAATCTAGATGCAGCCAATCAGCAAAGTTGATATATTGTTTTGACACACGTGCACATATTTCTAACATAAATAGCAACAGAGACCTAATAACAGCAGGTTTTAAAGCTGGAAACTGATGTCATTTCAAATGTGTCAATCAAAAAGAACCTATGAAAGTGTTTTTTTATATCAAGCTGACATTAACTACATGCTGCAATGGCTTCCTAAGTGATGGTAGACTTCTGTCAGGCCATACAGGAGATGCTAAATATATAATTACACTCCTGCTTCTTGGAATGTGCCCTTTAGCACATCTCAAAATAAATAAATAAATAAATTTGAGTCCTACAGTAAAATTCATCTATTCACATGATCAAAAAAGTATGTTTATAATAATGAACAAAATTAGACTAGAATTAGCTTGTTTATCCCTAAAATAGATACATTTCTTTAATTCCTATGTCTGTTGAATTTATGATCAACTGTGCCAGTAAATTCTGCCATTTAAATTTCTGAAAGTCTCTTGGAGCATTTGGCTAGAACAATAGAAGAGAATAATGGTATTCAGCTGTCCAAGGACAGTAGATGGGCTGGTTAGGAGTCCAGGGGTGGCGACACTTAGTGTCCAGTGTGAAATAGATACAAGCCGAGCTCATCCTGCCCTGAACAGACCCAGTTGCAGCATCAATAAAGGAAGACAAAAAGAAGCTAATGAAAGGAACCATTTATCTGGAGCTCATGCACGGTGTCCACCATGCCAAGTGCTCTGTAGACAGCATCTCTTTATGGGGTCCTTATAGTAACTGAGAGGTGGGGATTCCTGTCCCATTGTAGAGATGAGGCAGCCTGAGTCATTCAGTTTACCTTCTATCAAGTGTCTGAGGAGGAAGTAACATAGGGGGTTTTAATCCCAGCCAGTCTTGAACTAAAACTTTTGCATTCACCTGAAGTTTGTGTGGACTTGTTCAATTCCCTTACTGGGAGCCTTGGGTATGACTTTCACACTTGAGAATGATCTCTCCTTTGTCCCTCGACAGATGAGTGACCCTCACAAAATCACGTAGCTTGTGTAAGTGTCCTTTTCCTGATGAGTGAAGGGAGTCTAGTCTACCTCCCGGAGTGAGTGTGGAAGTTTGAGATGTGCAATAAAGGTTTTGTGCTTACTTAGGGCTCTCAACAAAAATTAGTTTTCTCTTTTCTTTTCCTTCTTTTAAAATAATCTGTCCAAAGCACCAGGTAGTGTGATGTGCATTGCAGATGCTCCATTAGTGTTTTGAATAAATTACCCAAAAGAAGTACTTTCAAAACCTAAAATATTAAGACTTTTTGCATCTAGTGAGTCATCTTAATAAAGGTGCAATTACAGGCCCAGTTCAACCCTGCCTGCATAATTAAATCACCAGGGGGACTTTTAAAGTTACATAATCTTGGTCTCTAAGAGATTTGATTTACTCTATCCAGGATAGGAGCAAGGTATAGGCACCCATATACATTTTCTTTAGTGCCCCCCCCCGCACTTTTAATTAAGGGGAAAGTCACATAATACAAAATTTTTAAAATTGAAGAGAATACTCCAGTGGCATTTATTATGTTAACAATGTTATATAACTACCTCTATCTAGTTCTGAAACATTTTTGTCACTCTAAAAATAAACTCTGTACACATTAAGCAAGTGCTTCCCACTCCCCTTCTCTCCCTGGTTCCAGCAACCACCAATATGTGTTCTGTCTGTGGATTTATATGTTCTGAATATTTCATATAAATGGAATCATGCAATATGTATTCTTTTGTGTGTAGCTACTTTTATTTGATATAATGTTTTCAAGGTTCATTGTGTTTTATCGTGTATCATTTTATGGCTGATAATATTTCATTCTGTGGATATACCGTAATTTATCTGTTCATATGTTGATGAACATTTGGGTTATTTTCACCTTTTGGCTATTGTGAATAGTGAGTCTGTGAACATGTGTAAATCTGTGTTTAAGTGTTTTAAATTCTTCTGAGTATATATACACCTAAAAATGGAATTGCTGGGTCACCTGGTAATTTGATGTTTAACTTTTGAAGAATAAGAACTTTTGTTATTACTCTAGCCTTAAGTCTGTGTTTTCCACAGTGCTGACCATTTTACATTCCTATCAGCGATGTACATAGGTTCTAATTTCTCCAGATCCTTGTCAGCCTCTATTTCTGTGTGTGTGTGTGTGTGTGTGTGTGTGTGTGTGTGTGTGTGTGTGTATGTGTGTGTGTTCCTGGAGACTAAACCCAGGGGCATTCAACCCTGAAATACACTTCTAGCACTTTTATTTTTTTTTAATTTTGAAACAGGGTCTTACTACATTGCTGAGGGTCTCACTAAGTTGCTGAGGCTGGCCTCGAATGTGCAGTCCTCCTGTCTCAGTCTGGCAAGTACTGTGATTACAGGCATGTGCCAGTACACCCAGCTTTCCTTAGAAAGAAAGAAAAAAGAAAGGAAGGAAGGGGGGATGGGGGGGGGAGAGAGAGAGAAATACAGAGAACATATATATCCATATATAGATATATGGTGTGAAGTGGCAATTCATTGTGGTTTTGACTTGCATTTCCCTAATTACTAAGAACGTTGAATGCTTTCTCATGTACTTGTTGGCCACCTGTGCAGCTTTTCTGGATAAATACTTATTTGAGTGCACTTATTCTAGGCATATATATATATATATATATATTTTTTTTTTTTTTTTTTTTTCAAGATACCTCCTCTCCCCTGCAGGTGATTCTGATATGCAAAGGTTGAGCAAGATCCTGGATGTCAAAGGAGAGGAAGAACTAATAGAAAAGAGAATGCCAGTTACTTATTGTCTTTGCCATTTGTACACAGATAAGCAAGCACCACAAACCCTTTCTACACCCGAAGACTTCCAATGATGAGGTCAAAATTGCATGATTGCGATCAGTATGTGTTTCACAAATTTGAAGTGGTACCAAAGGGCAATCTAAAAGGCCCAATTCCATGTTTAATATTTAAGTAAAATGTCTTACATGTATAGAATATCTGTCCCAGGGAGGCCAAAAGGTTTAATTTCCTCATTCTATTTATAATCAGAGTGCATATTTTTCCATTTTAAGAAATTATGATAAGCAAAGAAAAATAATAGGCCTGAGTTACCATTGAATTTGGAAGAAAACGCTAAGTTCCTTGTGTCCCTGGTCACCACCACATGCCCCCTTTCTCTCTTGCTTTCTTTCTGTCCGTCTTCACCCATTCCCTTTCCTTTCCCACTCTGTCCTGTGAACCACAGTATACGGGCAAAAAAAGTGGCTTATGTGATTCTTATTCTCTATCAAGATATCCATGTGGTGACTGTCAGTTTATTTTAGTGTTGAACTTTGGAATGCCTGTCCTAAAATTTCCATGTCAGAGAAATGAAAAGGAAAGAGGAAATCTGTAGCAGATGTCTTGATATCTGCTGTTCACTTTCCAACATAGAAAAGTAGTCCTTGCAGTGTAGGGAATGTGGGTTGTCTTTAATAAAAAAAAAAAAAAAAAAAAGTTTCATTGTTATTCCAGCCTTAAGTCTGAAGGCCATCATTGCTGGGAAGTGCTGCTGGCTGGGTTCACCAGGCAGCTGACCCTGGGAGAGGAAGAAGCAGGAGCGGGGGTAGGGTACCACACTGCACTGTAGGACTGACAAAAATTTGGCCAACCCAGTGGAGAGCTCTGGAGCAAAAATGATCCGTTAGAGGGGTCCCACTTTAGCCCTTGTCTCACTGGTCCACACCCTTGCACCACAGCCTTGCTCAATCATTGGCCAAGGGAGCCCAGAAGAAAGTGTGACTTTGGCTCCACACCTGATGCTGCTCCCTGAGGAGCCCGCAGCTGGGAAGCATCAGCTCATCATATTCCTCGCAGCTGGGTATCAGCCACTTCCTTGAAAGGGGCTCTGAGTGTTGCATCTTCCTGTTTACCACAGAAAGTGTTTTGTTCACACATTAGAACTCACGTGGACAATTACAGTCAAGAAGCAAGAAAACGCATGGTAGCTATTTCCTTACCTCCAATCTAATACTGTCTTTACAGAGATGGTAAATTTTTACTAAATATATTGAAGTTTTCTTAAAACAACACATCTTATATCCCTGTGGAATTTAGTTCAACATTTTATTTAATTAATTTATTTATTTATTTTTGTGGTGCTAGGGATTGAACCTAGGGGTGTTCTACCTCTGAGCTACACCACCAGCCCAATTTTATTTTAAAACAGGTCTCACTAAGTTGCTGAGGGCCTCACTAAATTGCTGTAGCTGGCCTCAAACCTATGATTCTCCTGCCTCAGCCTCCCAAGTACTGGGATTATAGGTGTGCATCCCTGTGCCCAGCTTAGTACGATATTTAATGCATATCATTTGAATTACTCCTTTCCTGAACTAACTCCAATACCAAAATAGTCTTCAGATTCAATGTCAGAAAAAAGCTTAGCACAGTGCGTGATCCATTGTAGATGATTGGCAAGATTTGTTAAATGAATGCATGAATATCAAATTACATAATGAATTACCAGACCTTTTTGAATGTTGCTTCAATATCATGGCCTAAAGAGTGGTAGCAGAATTATTAAGAACAGGATGCCAGAATCAAATCTTGTTTTGAGTTTCTTAAAACTTTTTAAACTATATTTTGAGATCTTTGCTCTGTTTTAAATATTTGGACCATGGCAAAGATTCAAATTCAAATGGATTTTGCAGGAGAATTTTCCACTTAATTGTAAAATCCCTGTGTATTTTAAGGAAAATTCAACCCACATGTTCCATTATTTAATTTACACTTAACCATAAAATAGTTGTTTTGTAAGAGTCTCAAGTGTCTTTGGTATTTTTCTTCTATTTTTTTCTTTCTTAGAAGTAGGAAGTCTTGGTTAAGAAAAAGTAACCTGCCAGCCAGAAAATCTAGGCTGAGACTGGAGGGAGGGATCCTGGGTGTCCTGGCGGGGGTTCCAAAGTGGGGAGATGACGCATCCTTTCTCTGGTCTCAGATGGTGTGGAAGCTCCCCCCCCCCCCCGTCCCCCCAGAGTCTGCACTGACTTCCTTCCTCCCGCATCTTGTACACCTGGGGCAGTCAGAACAGCTGCCCTGTGGCCTGATGCTCACAGGCAGGGTGAGGCTGAGGTCCCTTAATGGGCTTAGAGAACAGCCCTGTTCCTAAGGAACTTGAAAAAGAGAACAGTGTAGCCCTGGTCCCTGGCTGATGCCCAGGTGCCTCCTCTGAGGCACTGTTACTTCTTTCAAGACTGTCCTGAGAGGGGCTTCATTAAACATTAAGACTTAATTAAATATATGGAGAAAAGGGGGAGAGCTATTTAATATAATTTCCTGATCTTTCTATAAAGATAATGGAATGGCACTACTGATTCTTACATGGTCACGTTAAAGGGTTTGGGGCAAATACTATTACTTAAAAATGTCGCAGTTGAACTTAACTTAAAAAATAGCTTTTAGTCTGGCCTTATCTTAAACTCACAGCTTTCCCCTGTGATCAGGGGCTTTCAAACCCTCAGCTTAACCAAGTCTGTGGCCAGCTCCCTCATTTTGAAAAGACGGTGCCCCATTGCTCTATTTCACTTGAAGCTTTTGTTTGTTTGTTTTAGTACTGGGGAATGAACCCAGGGGCATTGTACCTTCAAGCTACACCTTCAGACCTTTTTATTTTTTATTTTGAGACAGAATCTTACTAAGTTGTTGAGGGTTTTGTGAAGTTGCTGAGGCTGGCCTTAAACCTGCAATCCTCCTGTCTCAGTCTCCCCAGTACTGGGTTTACACGCGTGTGCCACCACACCCAGCTACTTCACATGGATTTAAAGTTTCGAACAACCCTGGACTTGGCTTGGGGTACTGCTCATTAGTCCTTCTGTCTTCAGTGAATTGATGTGGGTTGTCATGATGGAGGTGATGAGATCACAGTAATACAATAGTGGGGAGACAACAAAGTTTTCCCACTGGAGATGGCCCCACTGGCTGTTCACGTGTGCCGCTGTGCCCCCATGATCCCAAAGGCTGTGGCTGGGGGGTGCTTAGTGATGTGAACTCAACTGCTTGCCTGCAGCAATTGTAAAGTTAAAAGCTACAGTACTTTGGAAATTCAACGCAATATAGCCGACCTTGCACTGTGAGGTAAACTCGGATGACAGCACCGTGTTGCTTATTTCTTCTAACTTTTTTCTTTTTTTTTCAGTACTGGGGATTGAACTCAGGGGCATTCTACCTCCGAGCTACACCCCCAGCCCTATTTTTTTTTTTATTCTTTATTTTGAAACCGAGTCTCACCAAGTTGCAGAGTGCCTCACTAGGTAGCTGAAGCTGGCCGTGAACCCGGATCCTCCGGTCTCAGCCTCCTGAATGCTGGGATTACAAGCTTGCGCCACCACGCCCAGCTCTTCTAACTTTTTTCTACAAGACTTCTCATTTTCAAATTAGTAAGAAAGGTATGTGTGTGTGTGTGTGGGGGGGGGGTGGCTAGGGAAGTAAATCCCTGTCACTACTTAGAAGGCACAGAGTCAGGGCTGATGTGGCCTGAGGAAGAACTTCTCAGCCTGCATCCTACCACCCAGGGAGAGAGAAAGACACTGAGGCTGTGTGCAAAAGATATGGAAAGTCTCTAAATTCAAATCACTGGGGTGCCTTTCAAGGGGCTAATGAGAGAGAGAGAGAGAGAGAGAGAGAGAGAGAGAGAGAGAGTCTGAGACAGGAGGGTCACAGGTTTGAGGCCAGCCTCAGCAATTTAGCAAGGGCCTTAGCAACTTAGCAAGCCTGTTTCTAAATAAAAAATAAAATAGGGCTGAGTGTGTAGCTCTGAGGTAAGACACCCCTGGGTTGAATCCCCAGTATCTCATGAGGTTGCTTGTCATTCTAGGAAGTAACTTCAAATGCCAATCAGTAGTCCAAGTATCTGGACTGTAGCTTTCCTACAGATTCTGCAAGGATCTGAACAGCTCTACAGCCTTGAGGCCCCCTTGTAAAACTTACTGGAAATACATACATATAGGAGACACAAATGACCTTCATGTGTATTTTTAGAATGAATAAGCCATCAATCTGGGTTCCTGTTTAACATTATTTTTATAGGCAAAATCTGAGTCAGGAATAAAATCCCTTGTGTTTTATTCGACAGATGTTTATATAATTGGGATAAGAAAATCAGTTTTATAAGTCAACTTATCTGTACTGTGAATACCTTGGGCATTACTAGTGAGCAGAATAAATGCAGAAGAGTTTACATAAGCTGCAGATGTCCTTGTGCTAATGCTGTGGTGAGTGGGAAGAGACCAAGAGAGCGCTGCCCTCCACATCTCCACCTCAGAATCCTAGGTTCCTTAATGCACATAAACACCAAGTATGGACTCCACAGTGAATGATAAGGGAATGCCTACTTTTTTTGTGGGGGGAGGGGGGCTTTCTTAAGTATTTTTTTTTTCTGGTACTGGAGGTTGAACCCAGGGGAGCTCTACCTCTGAACTACACACCCCCAACCCTATTTTATTTTGAAATGTCTCACTAAATTACTCCACACTGGCCTCAAACCTGAGATTCTCCTATCTCAGCCTCCCTAGTACTGGGATTACAGGTGTATGCCACCAAGCTTGGTTTCTTTGGTATTTAAAAGGTTAACCTGTAGGGAATCACCTGTAATTTCTCAAATGCCTGGATGCTTGATCATAGGCACCAGGGCTAGAAGGCTCTGGAAATGCCTTCAATAGATCACCATTTATGAAATGTCCCCCTAGCTAACTTGGTGACATTATCCCAAATGTTTCATTAAAACATCTTTTTGTATTGACCTTAAAGCAAGTTTAGTATAACCCTTAAGCATGTGTATTGCACATTAAACCTTTTCACCTTAATAGAAGGTGGCGATAAAAAATCAAAATATATATTCCAATTGCTGGACAGGACAAAAATGCATTAGCTCTTTTTACACATTTGCTTAAATGTCATCACAATTTTTGACTTGAGGTCTGAGCTTACCCTGTGGTTTCATCCCTGGCTATTCTTGTGGAAAATATACTTCTTTTTTTTTTTATTGGTACATTGTAATCATACATCTTTGTTAGGTACAAAATATACTTCTTTTTTGAAGTAATATGTTACAATACTGTAATATGTTATTATACAAGTCATCTTATATACACCACCCAGTAACATGTCAATATATAAAGTTTCTACTAATTCTTTTATAAAGAAAAAGGGGGAAGAGTCAGGTAATTAAAGTCTCACAACAAGTTGTTTATGAATTCTAGCCTTATCCATAAACAGTTTTTGTTTTTGTTTTTGGTCTCTTACTCCCATTCTCTGGTGTTCCCCCCTCTTGGGGGGGGGCACTTTTCCTCTTCTGTTTCAATAGCCTGCTCTTTCTCCCTCTCCCTCTCCCTCTCTTCCTCTTCATCTCCCTCTCCCTCTCTCTTTTCCTGGTATCAGAGGTTGAACCCAGAGAAATTCTACTCATGAGCTACCCCCCAATGTTATTTTAGTTTTATTTTGAAACACAGTCTTGCTAAGTTGCTGAAGGACCTGTGTTACTGAAGCTGACCTTGAACCTATTATTTCCGTGTCTCAGCTTCCTAAGTACTGGGATTCCAGGCATGCATCGCCATGCCTGGTTGCCATTGCTCTCATAATACGGAGACTCCAGGCTTATTAAACTCCATCTTCCCTTATCGATTTTAGGAGACCCTTATGACTCCAGTTTTATTCCAGCTCCTCTGTAAATGTTTTATTTCAGGTACACTGATTTCAACTTCTAGAAGAGCATAGTGAAGTATATATTAAAGAAACATTTAACCCAAAACATAGACATCATTCCTGGAAACCACTAGAATGTAGGCTCTGCGAAGGCAGGGATCTTGGTTTAGTTCACTGATGATCCAAAGTTCCTGGAACCCTGTAGGTGCTCAGTAAATATTGGTTGAATAAATGAGATGCCCAGGGTTCAGCCATGTTGCGAACTGTAATTGTTCTCAAGGCTGATTCTCCAGCAGAATTTCTTTGGGAATGTAAAAATCCTATGTAACCTTTCCAATCTTAATTTCCCCATTAACTTCATGAAAGAGTGATTATCCCCAGGTAAGCATGTGCTTCAGAAATGGCATGCTCTTTGTTCAAAACCTTAATGACAAAATCCTCCAAATGAATATTCTGTGTGCAGAATTCTTCATTCTAAAATCAAAATTCTGGTAGGACAAAGAATAGTTACTTTGGTTTCTGACCAGCATTAAGATAATGGGTAGCAGCTGACGCTAGTCTGCATTGTAAGTCACCATTTTTAAATAAAAATCACTGATTGGCATCACCAGCCCTTATTAGCTAACAAACTATGGACTAAACTTAGTTTTTGTTCTAGTGTGGTGCCTTTGAAAGGAGAACAAGCAAAGATCAATCCTTAGGGTTAAAAGAAATTGCAAAATTATGCTGCATAAAATATTTCCACGAAGAGATGTGGGGGCTTTGAGAGGTGTGGGTATTTGCTGAGTAGACAATTCCTTTGGAAATACTTAGACCCGAAATGGCTAAGAATTCACACCTGTAAAATTCCTACTTCCTTCAATCCCCATAACTAATTTCTCAGCTTATCATTGTGTTTGAATTAACTGAAATAAACCACAAGGCAACTGCTTGTCAGGAGCACTGCTTCCATCTGAGAAGGAAAGTATTAAATGAGTCAAGTGACAGGAAAGAATGGGAGCTACGCACCATAGACCTGGTGGCCTGAAATCTGTAAAATGTGTCAGTTATTTAGGGGATTCTCAGCAAAGACAAGAGAGGGGCAGAGGGGGAAGTATTCAGGTTGCATTTCTGGGCGGAGTACCCTCTCCCCTAAACCCTACACTCTGAGAACTGAAACTTGGCCCCTTTGCAAGATTAGGCTTCCCAAATTAGCTGTCTTTGGTGACAGCAAAAATACCTGTCTGTCCCCTTAAGCAAGACTCTCCACCTGAGTGAGAAACCAGAAGCATGGCCCAAGCCCAGAACAGGTGCTTAACGGGGAAACTGAAAGGCAGCAGGCTTCCACGCACAGAACCCTTGACCACATTGCTGTAGGGATTTGGCTGTATGATAAACTTTTATTACTGCTGATCAAAATTAAAGTCAGTCTGTAATACTGACTCAGAAGCTAGCAGGGATATATTGCTGGCTCACTTGAAGATCCTAAGTTTTGTTACATACTTAGAAAGTAGGCATTTTTTATTGCAATCAAAACCTGTGTTGAAAAGTGATGGTTAAGTTTCAGGTTGCCAAATATATTGCTGTTACTCTTAGCTTTTTAAAAAATATGCTTAAATATAAATTCTTTTAGTGATGTTTCAAATAGTACGAAAGTTTTGGAGATGACTTCCCATTTCTGGCCTTATTTTATGGAGAAAGTACCTCTCTGACATGAATAGGACAGTGAGCATTATGATACCCATTTCATGGAGGAGAAACCTGAGGTGATATGGAGAAATGATTTCACATTTCTTTTCCTGAAAGCTTTGTTCTAGGAAACACATATCATCCCTTTAAAAAAAATGGTTTTAGTAAAAAGCAACTTACTAGATCACAGGAAAGCAGTTGTGATATTTCTCTCCACGATATCCATTCTCCCTGCCCTCGTTTTCCCTTACCTGCTTGGTACAGCATAGACGCCCTTTACTTGTGAAGCTGTTTATTCACTGAGCCGCTCACCTCACACTGTCAACTCTGCCAGGCAGGCATGGTGGGATTTTCCTGTCTATCCAGCACCCAGTATCCTTACTTGGCACACAGTGAGTGCTTGATGAATTTCTCTTCCTAGAATTAATGCTTAATGAGTAAAAGTAAGCAATGTTTTTATATTTTAAAGTATTGCAAAGCAAGGATATGAAAAACTTGGGGGTGGATTTATCTAGGTGGCAAAGAAATAAAACCTTCCTGTTGTTTGAGACAGTTATAAGATATTATAGTATTTATCTCTTCATTTTCTTTTTTGACTTTACCATATAGGAAACAAGGACTGAGCACAGGAGTAGATATGAGCAGTAGTGATTCTTAAGGATTCATAAGCAGAGTGCTTGGAGCTGTCTTGCGAGGAGTTATTTTCCAGGGCCTTACCCACGTGGCCTTTGCACGCCCTGAAAAGTCCCCAAGTTGTATACAGATTCGGAGCAAAGAGATTCAAGGTGAATTTAAGGAAGCATTTTCCTATCTTACTTGAGTGTGTAAGAAGATACCTTGGAGAATTGTAGAGTCTTTAACAAGAGTTGAGGGGGGAGTGTGTTGGTAGAACACTCTAACAGGCTGTAGGTTTGGAGCTTACTCCTAGCTCTTCCGAAGCTTGGCAGTATAGGCTTGGCAAAGCTACTTAGCCACGTGGGACCATAATATCAGAGCTGAAATTAGAAAAAAATTTCTTAGTCCTAAAACTCCATGGTGCTTTTATTCCTTCAAGTCTTTTTTTATGTTATACATCCTTTCTAAAAAAAAAAAATTCCTATCTTTTAATATTTGCACTTGACTATTTTTGTAAAAGTTTTGTTTTCATGAGGGAAAATGTTTCTGTATTTCTTTTTTGACTTCTACCTACAGAAAACCTGGCTGTTTGCACCAGGGAGCTCAGGACTCCACCTGGTGGCTTCTTACCCTAAATGCAAAATAAATGCACAGACAGAAAGCCCAGATAAGCACGGCAGTGATAAAAGTTGGGCAGATTTTCATCAAATAGTTTGTCCATTGACTCACCAAGTCAGTCTCCTTATCCAAGCCCACAGCCCTTCTTATTGTTTCAGAAGTTTGCTCTGCTTCCCAACACATGGGAAAGAATTAATATGCTTTCTGAGATTACCTACTACTAGGTACACTCTGTTTTGACTGTTCTCAGAAGTGATTCTGGATACTTCTATACAACAGGATCTTATTGGCTAGAATGAGTTAGATATGGGAAACTGGCCAAGAGTCCAACCAGGACCACAGGTCAAATGTACTGTAGGTGGAGTCCAACCCAGAGAGCACAGTGACATAACAGTGGGCATGCTGCAGGTTGGCCAGGAAGAGGGCTACTACCCTATTCATTCAGTAAGCACTCTCCAAGCGTTTCCTGGGTGTGCAGAATTCCAGGTCATCATGGTCTTTAGAACAAACTCTGTCTCTACTTACATCTTTGCATCATAATTGTTTATATCTTTGCTATCTCTCCTACTGGTTTGGAATCCGTGAACACAGAGACTGGGTTCTCTCTGTGCCCTTTCCAGGCTCTAGTCTGGCACATCATAGGTGACTACATTATTAAATGAGCACTCATAGCTATTGTTGTAGTAATAATATAAACCATTACTGATTTAGTCCTTATTATTAGTATCCAAAGGGAAAACTTACTGACAAATCATGAATTTCAAATTGACCCCCCAAAAATATTTTAGAGAAAATATTCCAGAAAAAAGAAATATCATAATGAGATATTGTTTAATCTTACTGAAAAACACACTTGCCTTTATTACACGACACAATGTGGCTTCTAATACCCATGAAAGTATTGATAATAGATTCTCCTTTCCAATAAGGTATCTGGGAGAGGGTTGTTAAGTCAGTTTGAAAATTTAAGCTCTTTACAAGGTACTTTTCTGAAATCCAAGAAACAGGAATATTCTGTTATTGTGCATGGAGGGTAATGCCACAGACCTTGTCCTGTGATCTTACAATCCTCCTAGCTATCCTGAAACTTCACAAATTATTCATCTCTTCCTATTGCTCTTTTTTTTTTTTTAAAAAAAATATAGTTTTGTTATATTCATCAAAATTATTTCCAGCACAATGCTAACCTTCTCAGCGATCCATATGTTTAAGATAAAAAGAATTGGGAGCAAGATTAACATCCTTCTCTTAGAAGTCACATAAATTCTTAAAATAAGAAAACCATATGACCCTTAAGAATACATTGGTTTAGTTCTAGAAAGGCCTTTTTCTTTCTCCATTTGTAAAATAATTTATACACATATATACTCCTAATAAACATTTTGTATGTGCCTTTGAGTTTTTTTTTTTCCCTCCAAGAAATCCTGTTCATAAGAACACTGCTGTTGAAGGTAAATAATGATACAATTTTGGCCTTTATGATTCCCAACACCAGCAATGTCCTTTCCAGGACCTTTTTACGATTTGTCTAATCCTCTGTCGCCCTTACCATCTTAGGCTAGTTGCTGTTCGTGTCCACAAGAGATGAGCAGCAATACCATTATAGGATTCCCTAACAAAAGACTTCCACGATCATTTTCTAGCATCTTGGAGATTGACAAGGTCCCCTCCTGTTTCCCAAGCCCATTTCGCCCCTTATTCCTGGTGATTTCTTTTCTTATACACCAGAAAGAAAGCACCTCGCTGAG
Source organism: Graphiurus murinus (assembly GCA_004027655.1). Taxonomy (NCBI): domain Eukaryota; kingdom Metazoa; phylum Chordata; class Mammalia; order Rodentia; family Gliridae; genus Graphiurus; species Graphiurus murinus. Next base: position 91,508 of record PVLC010001569.1, on the reverse strand, counting down.
TGGTGACCTCTCTCGCTACATGGATACCTGCTAGAAACAACAAACCTCACGTGTTAAAACTGCCCCTTGATGTGTTGGGATTGGTGTGATGGTTCTTGTTTGATATACTGGGCTGCTTGGAGCTGCCTTTAAAAAAAATCAATCCATATTAAAAATAAAAGTTCCTTTTGAAAATTACTCTTCGTGTTTCTTTCGGGGGGAAGTTGTGCCACAAACCAGCTAAAAGTGCTGAAAAGTGTCACATAATGAAACCAGGAGGACTGTAACAGGCCAGGGCAGGAGAAAAGGTCCTGAGTAATTACAATACTTTTCAGTTTTCAATGGATGGTTCGCGTTATCAGTAATGTCTGGTTTGTTTTCTTGTTGAGAAGACTGAAAACTTTTAAAAGATTTTCAAGGTGGCAATTTTAATCTTCCATACAGTTTCTTTCAAATTGGTCAGTGTACATGCTTTTTCCTGTTTCAGAAATGTATAGGAAATAATTACCTACACCTTTATCAGGGAAAAAACCGTGTATTCCATGTTAGTGACAATTTCCCTGTGACTGTCTTCTGTCCTTTTTGATAGTAGACTTTCTGGTTTATTTTGTATATAAAGGAAATAATGTATGCCAAAGTAAGTAATTTGAGGAAAAAGAATACATTTTAAAAAATAGAATACAGTTTTAATTTATTTTTATTTTTTCCTTTTTTATTGGTGCCTCATGGACATATATAATAGTGGGATTTGTTGTTACATATCTACAGGGACATATATAATTTGGCCAGTTTCATTCTGGAGTACAGTTTTTAGAAAAACAATGCAATTAGGGAAGTTATTTTTCTTATAAATAACTTTTTCCACTTTTGGAGAGAATCTTTAGTTACACGTTTTTTTTTTTTTTTTCTTTTTGTGGTACTGGGGATGGAACCCAGGGGCATTCTACCTCTGAGCTACACCCCTAGTCCTATTTTTTATTCCTTACTTTGAAACAGGGTCTCACTAAGTTGGGGAGGTCCTCACTAAAGAGTTGAGGCTGTCCACAAACCCCGATCCTCTGGCCTCAGCCTCCCAAGTACTGAGATTATAAGCGTATGCCACCACGCCTGGCTTACATGTGTTTCTTAAACACAAATATTTGTATCATGTGTGCATAGACACGTGCATGTTTATATGCAGATTCTACATATGCATACATGGTTCATTTCTTAAAGAGACATGTTCAATGATGTTCTTTGCATGGCGAGGTTCAGGCATGAGCATGCCAGGTGTGGCAGCTCAGACCTCATTGATGAGGTGGCTCAGGCAACCGGCCAGATGTGAGAAGGTAACTAATGGCGAGCAGCTGTGCTGGTTAATGGGCCTGCAAAGGGATCTAACTTGTGTGAGGTTGTTGCAATGTTCTAACCACAGATAAGGGTCTGGTTGGTTTTTCTTTCACAACTCAGGTAATATATGAGAATGTGAACATTGCTTCTTGTGTAGACTCAAAGGATTAAGACACATTTAGATCATTTAGGTTAGGATTTGGAAAGTGTAGAAAAGCACATGTTCCTCTATTACTTGAATGAAGGAATGTTCCTATCAGCCTAAAGAATTAAATTAAGAGGAAGAAGAACTTCACAACTGCACAGAGACTGGCCTACTGTCTTCAATTTATGACTCTGTTTAGGTGGCATTCAAGTCTCAACTCCTCTGGCTGGCTCCAGGCTTTCAAAAGCCACACTCCCTGTGCTGACTCTACTCCAGCTCCTCCAACTCCCTCTTCTGATCTGGCACAGTTAAATAAGATACCTGTTTCACAGGCTGTGTTCAGTTAGTGTCCTTTGTCAGGTGGGTACTCTTGCAAGATGGCCTCTGAGACCTTCCCAGGCAGTGTGTGGGCTTGCTGAATTGGACAGATCTGGGTTTGAATTCTGGCTTATCTATTTCCTGCATGACATGAAGGCCATTTAATGCCTCTGAACCTCAGTCCCCTCTTCTGTAAACTGGGGGTGATAACACTGATTGCTTCTGTCTTAATCAAGTCTCACTAGATTAATACTAGCTGTCCCTTATCAATAGTTTGTTATTGGACCATTAATAGAACCCTCACAATAGTCAAGGGTAGGTGTTTCAATGTCCATTTTTCAGATGAGAAAACTGAGGCTCAGAGAGATAAAGAGAATTGCCTTAGGTCACTGAGCTAGAAATTGTCAGAGGCAGACTTCAAAATCAACGTGTGCGTGTGCGTGTGCGTGTGCGTGTGTGTGTGTGTGTGTGTGTGTGTGTGTGTATAATTCACAGCCCCATTTATGTGTCATTGTTCCTCCACTTTACCTTACAGAGTTGTAGTGAATGTTATAAAAGATGTATGTAAATAACTTAGAACATAGTAGGTATTTAATAGTTTTAACCCAAACTAGTTATCTTTTCTTTTGGTGCTGGGGATTGAACCCAGAGGCATTCTACCTCTGAGCTACAATACCAGCCCCTATTTTATTTTTTTATTTGGAAACAAGGTCCCACTGAGTTGCTGAAAGCTGGCCTTGAATTTGCAATCCACCTGTCTCAGTCTCCCAAGTACTGGGATTACAAGTGTGTGCCACCATACCCAGCTCAACTGGCTATCTTTTAACATTTTTCTATAATATATATTTTGGCATTAGCTCATGGTGGGGGGTGGGGGGGAGGAGGCGGGGTGTCTTTATTTCTGTATGGCTGGCTTTGCTTCTAAACAAAGTAGGAGGTGACTTGTGAGTTGTGATTTGGGGGAGGCACTTTCCAAATGTTCATGTTCTTTCCTGGAGAGTGTGTGATGCCTTTTATTCTTTTGTTGACATGGTGCTTAAACACACAAGTTCTCCCTACCACTAGAATACTTTGAGTTGAATGCATTAATTCAAATTAACCTTTATGAAGTCACCAGTAGAGGTGTCAGGAACTATTTTAGGCAATGGGCAAGTAAGATAAATAAATCTAAACGAAATCTCCTTTTAGTCTGATAATTCCAATTCAGTGGAAAAAGGGGGATCAATTGCCTAGATTTGTACTCTCTGAAATAACAGGCATTGGTCACATGCAACTACAGAGCATGCGAAATGCAGCTAATCTCTATTAGCATGGACTGCAAATGTAAGATACACACTAGATTTTAAAGACTTAATATGAAAAATTAATGCAAAAGACCCCATTAATAATTTTGGAATGATTACATATGGAAATGAGAGCATTTTGTTTATATTGGATTAAATAAATATATCATTAAAATAAATTTCATCTGTTTCTTTTAATGTGACTACTAGAAAATTTAATATTCCACATATGGCTCACATTGTGGCTCACATTATATTTTTATTGAACAGTGCTGACCTAGAATAATTGGAGAGTGTTTTGGAGGATGAGTTAGAAATTACCATTTGCATGAATTTCATTTTACAGAAATTGGATCACACTGCTAATAACTGGTTTGTAACCATGTTTTCCCCACTGTAATATAGCATGTCATTCCATAGCTGGATGATGGTTCACTGCTGAACTTGGACCTGTGACCAGGTGTGGGTTTGAATAACCTAGGAATAGAATTAGAACCATCTCTTAGTCCATTCTCTGCTGCTGTAACAGAATGCCACAGACCAGTCATTTATATAGAAATTTATTTCTCATGTTTTGGAGGCTGGGAAGTACAATACCTGGGTGCTGGCATCTGGCAAGGGCCTTCTTTCTGCATCAGGATGTATCGGAGGGTGTCACATGGGGGAGGACAGAGGAGAGACAGAACTGGCTTTTATAACAAAGCCACTCTTGCAATAACTGAGCCACTCCTGCCATAAGTTCCCATGACTGAATTATCTCTTAAAGGTCCCATTTCCCAATATGGTCACAGTGCAATTAAATGTCAATGTGAGTTTGGAAGAGACATTCACACCCTAACAAACTATGGAGTAGAATATAGAATGACATAATTAGAGGACATGCAGCCGTCTCTGAGGACAAATGCTTCACTTGAGAGATGGCTAGTGGCCTTTCTTTTGTCTGTTTTTTTTTTTTTTAATTTTGTGTTGTTTGAGGGGCTGAGGATGGAATTTGAGGCCTCTACCACTGATTTATATCCTTAGCTATGACCTTTTTTAAGCATATCTTCTGCTCTATGCTAGGCCTCTTCTACATTATCTCAAAAATAGGCATAACAAACTGTGAGGTGAGCACTATTGTTATTTCTACTTAACAAGAGAAGAAACACAGGTGAGAAGAGGTCACACAGCAAATAAACAACAGAGCTGGGACTTAAACCAAATTGATTTTGGTGTAATTTTTTTCTTCTTTTTCTAGATAGAGTCTCTCTGAGTTGCCCATGCTGGTCCTGAACTTCTGGGCTCAAGCCACCACCTTCCTGCCTGAGCCTCTCAATTAGCTGGAACCATAGTCACATGTGCTGCCATCCTGGCTTCAGCCAGAATTTTTGCCATTTTGGTGGGGGGAGGGTATGACTGGATTTGGACCCCAGGACTTTGCTTGTGTTAAGTACATGCTTTACCACTGAGCTATATCCTCATCTCACTGATTTTTAGATTTAACAAACAAATAATTATTTTAGTGGAAAAATATAGAATTATCCACATTAGCAATAACACAGCAAATACTGGTACTACTTCTACTACTCTCTCTTACAACTGTCATTTCATAAAGGGAAGAACATTTGAAAGTTCAAACATTTGAATAAATGTGATTCTATTTATTTCACTTTTTGTGTGTGGTACTGGGGATTGAACCCAGCATTCTACCCCTGAGATACATCCCAAGCCCCATTTTTAATTTTGAAACAGGGTCTTGCTAATTTGCTGAGATTGGCCTTGAACCTGCAGTCCTCCTGTCTCAACCTTCCCTGTACTGAAATTACAGACATGCACCACCATGCCCACAAATGTAGTTCTACTTTAAAAAATAAGGAACCTCACTGACTTCATTGCACACAATTTTCAGATTTTACCTGGGAGTGGTGGACTGGCCCTGGGGCTGGGGAGGTGAGTGGGTCTCTGCAGGAGGAACTCAGTGACTGCAAAGTCAGCCGCACAACTATGACCAGACTTGGGTTTCTGGACTCCTCTCCAACTGCTTACCATACTGCAAAAAAAGTGCCAGTCCTTGTCATTGTTGTCCTGGTTAGTGAAATGCCCTCCGCTGCACGGGTCCTTTACTGTGCCAGATCTGTTATGGGCAGGCTCGTACTTGGATTATTTATCATTCAACCTGGCGATGGGTGGTTGTTTTTCCTCTATCTTGGTTGCTCTACAGGAATGGAAAGCATCGAGTGTGCTGATTCCACTCCAGGTAGAGTCCTTGGCCTTCAAGAAACTGCCTTTGTATTTTGGAGCAGGCTGATGAAACGGACATGCTGCTTTAGCCGTCGCCATGTCAACTGTGTTTGTATACAGTTGGCATCTTCTTGCTCTGCTCTCCTTTGCCAGCCAATCATTCTATGCTGCCCTTGCAAACACGATCTCTCTGTGGCTTGATGCTTCGTGAATTTGGAGGTTTCCTAGAGACCGTAGGACTAAGTTGGTATGAAACAGACTTCGTTATTCATTTTCTAATACATATACCATACCGGCACATCATTCATCTTGGATGATTATTAAGTGGCAAGTGTCTTTGAAGAGTTTTTCGTTTCTCTGGAGAAAAGCAAGCTCCAAATGTTATGAACAAACAGTATTTCTGGTATTTTTTCTGTTGACTTTGTTTAGACAGGACAGACATCTATTGACTTCGAATTAAGTTAAACAACACAAGCAACACAGGCTAAATATCAGACAGCCTCCGCAGCATTTAAAATAAGGCTCAAGTGAAAAATTAAGGATTGGAGAGAAAAGAAGGAACAGCATTAACATGCGGCCCTGTGCCCATGCTGGTGAATGCTCCTTAGGACACTAGGCAAAAGAGCATGCAGGAGAATAGAAATAAAAATCTGTACTGTTACTTTCATTAATTATATAATACACGTTTTTACATTTCATTTAAAAAATAATACCTATGATTAATTTTAGATAATTGATTTCTTACAGGAGACCCCCATTCAATTGTATATCGACTATAATAAATGTTGAATGATGCCAGCATTTTAATGTTTCCCCATTTGGGAAATTGAAGTTCCAGTCCCCATTTTTCCATAACTGTTTTTTAATTGATGAAGGAAATTTTTCTTTTACCCCAGGGTTACTAACCTTCCTCAGCCTTTTGTGTATTCCCCAATCAAAAGGTTTTTGATTATCTAAAGAAATGACACCCACTGGTTCGCCTTTATAGATCATTTTGTTACCTCTTTCAAAGCATCTTAACAGGTTGGGGAGCCCAGATTTACCCCAACAAAAGCCAGGCTGGTCGCTCTCTTTTGTAACCTCCGCCTCTAAGCAATTTATAACTTTCTCTTCAGTGCACGGCTGAATTGGTTATACTGGGATCCAAGAGCAGCTGTGGGGGGTCCTGGATTGTTTTCAGGGGTCATCAGAGGATCTTTCTAGAAAATTATGGCAGCGCTGAAAATTCTCAGTGCTCTGAAGGGTACAGAGAAAAACTTACTTTTTTCTATCCTTGTTGATTTCTGTGTGTTACTTAATCTTTTAAATTATTTTCAACTGCTGGAAGTATAGATTGTATCCTGAGTTATCCTCGGTTCAGGATAGCTGCATAATGAAAACTAGAGGAAAGAATAAAGCAAGGGGGATTGCTGAGGGGAAAGAAAAGTGGTTTGGAGCATTGCCTTGGAAGGGAGAAAGAAGAAACTTTGAGAATTTAAAGTTCTTAAAAGGTGTTTAATTTTGATTATTTATTTTTAGAAATTGAGAATTTAAATTTTATGAACACTAGATGGGTTGAAGGCAAAACTCATGCTGTTGACAAATAGAAAAGCAATATAAAAACCAGGAAGCAATTCATTCATGCCTTCTTTTTCTTTTTTCTATTACACAAGTGACAGATGAATACTTTTCTTTTATAAATATCATAAAACCAAAGCAGATAGAGTGCAAGTTTTTCATTTATCTACTATTCCTTTTCTTAAAGGAAGTCACGGTCCTCAGTTTGAGATGTATCCTTGTAGTCCAGTCCTTTTTATATTAATTTGCATACACATCTACAATACAAAAATAGAGAATACTGTGTATGTGTATGTGTGTGTGTGTGTTATGTTTGTGTATGTGTATGTGTGTGTTACTGGGGGTTGAACCCAGGGACATTCTACCTCTGAGCTATACTGCCAGTCCCATTTTATTTTTTATTTTGAAACAGGGCCTCACTAAGTTGCTGAGGCTAGCCTTGAACCTGTGATCCTTCTGTCTCAGCCTCCCAAGGACTGGAGATTACAGGTATGCATCATTATGCCTGGTTGAGAATACTATTATTTTTATATAATGGGTCCATACTGTATAAATAATTTTATGACTTGCTTTTTCTACTTCTTACATGTGAACACATGTAGATCTACTGTATTCCTTTTAATGACCACATGGTATTTCATAATATGGATTTATCAGTAACTATATGACTAGTGCCTGGTTGAGAGACATTTTCTGTTTCTAAATTTTTGTTATTATAAACAATAGTGCTCAAACTTCTGTGTTCCCACAAGGAACTCTCTGCAGAAGAATTTCTTAGAAGTGACTAGCTGGCCTCATTCACTCTCAACTATTATTAGCATACTGAAACATCCCCTGACAAATACGCTTGCCTCCGATCCATTGCCCATACAGTTCAAAGAAAGTTATTTCTGAAATGCAAATCATGTTGCTCTTCTACTTAAAACCCTTTGACAGCTTTCTCTTGCTTCCGGATAGTGACTCAGCTCCTTGATATGGTTTATCAAGTCCTGTTTCTGGCCACAGCTTATCCCTCAGCTGCAGAGTGTGTGTGTGTGTGTGTGTGTGTGTGTGTGTGTGTGTGTGTGTGTGTATGTGTGTGTTTAATGCTCCAGCCTATTGGAGCTACTTTAGATATTCTCCACCTTTCTTTCTCACCTATAGGCATCTATACAAGTCCTTCTGTCTGGACCCCCCCCCACACACACACATACCACCACACACACACACAAACACACCCCTTCGATTTACTCTTTGTTCCATCTTAGCTTGAAGTCATTTTCTCCAGAAAGCTGTCCCTGCCCTGCTCCAGTCTCTAACCTGCACCTGTTCCAATGCACATGTGTGCACACAACTTCCCAGGTGACACGCCCTGTACAGAGTCTCTTGTAGCACTCAGTTCTCCACATCCTTATTTGTCCTCCACACATCTATTGTAGTTTTTAAATCTATCACGTCATGCAATGATAATTAATGGCCATAGTATTTACAACAGGCATCACAAGATTCTCAAGCATCTCCTAAATGCTAAAGAACATCGTATTACTTCACAGAACCCAATCCAGTGCATGGTCTTAGAAGAGGCATTTCTCTGATTTGGAGAATCTCCAGTTGGAAGAGGGTGTGGGCAGTGGTGGGGGAGGGGAGACAGGAATTACTTGCTACTTAATAGATTTCTGAACTAATGAACAACAGCCTGACATCTGTTAATCCTGTTAGAAATGAAAGTGGATGGAGAATCACAGTGCTAGAAGGGCATTTGGAAACCACCTACTCTCTTGCTCCTCAAAGTATGATCCTGTGGACTAGCAGCAAAGCTTGCTAGAAATGCTTCCACTGGCCAGCCTCAGCAACCTCAAGAGAGTGTGTTTCAAGATAAAAAAGGGCTGAGGGTATAGGTCAGAGGTAAAATGCTCCTCAGGTCAGTCCCCATTACCACCACCACCCCCAAAAAAAGAGGAAGGGAGGGAGGGAGGAAGGAAGGAAGGAAGAAAAAAAAGTAAAGAAAAGAAAAAGAAATGTTTCATCCCTGACATTCTGAATCAGAATCTACATTTTATAAGCTCCCAGGTGACTTGCTTGTACACAAAAGTATGATAAACTGTACCCTAGTTCTCAATCTGGCTCTATGTTAAAATCATCTTGGGAACATTTAACAAATCCTAATGCAAGGTCTACATCCCAAAGAGTGTGATTCTGTTGGTCTAGAAAGGACCAGGAAGGACATTGTTCTTCTAAGGAGGACATTTTTAGAAATTGATAATTTAAAGTTGTTCTTGATTTTTAACTTACCAAGTGATTCCAAAGTGTAATATCTGGGGTTGAGACTTCATGACTTGGGCCTTGTCCCTTCAGATGGCACAGATGAGGATACTATAGGCAGCAATTCAGTGACTGAGTTGTGTGAGACCCCTACTCCAGACCTCCATCCTTTCCCCCAACAACAGTCTTCCAGGGTAAAGGATAGTCCAATGTCAAGAGGGCAGTAAATCAGACCCCTGCAGAATTTTCCTTTGCTTTCTCACTGAAGTGCTTCCTGCACTTCTCTTCACCAAGCATTCTGTTTGATGACCCGCTACGGGGTTTGAGGTCAAATCACCTATATGGGAGTTTCTGACTTTGCTCTTTGACAAAACAGATGTGCTGTGTCTTCTTTTCAAGCAAAACTAAAATACATCTGTAAGATGCAACCTCCTAAATATACCCTTTAAAAGCCAGGCATGATGGCATATGCCTGTAATTCCAGTACTTGGGAGGCTGAAACAGAAGGATCACAAATTCAAGGCCAGCCTCAGCAACTTAGCAAGGCTCTCAGCAACTCAGAATGACCCTATTTCCAGATAAAAAATAAAATTGGCCTGGGGGTATAGCTTGGAGGTAGAATGCCCCTGGGTTTAATCCCTAGCATCACACACACACACACACACACACACACACACACACACACACGACCACCTTTTACATTTTAAATTCCAAAGAAGGGCCACAGTCTCTCAGGAAACATGAATGAAACCCCAGATAATTTGGCACCTGCCCCTGAAACTTAGCAAGTTTGCCGCTGGGTTTGGTTTCTAAAGGGAAGTTGTGCCTGGGCTCTCATCTACTCCCCAGATGCTGCTGTTCTCAGCGGTTAGAAATCAGCCCCCACCTTGGATGCAGGTGAGAATGTTTGCTGCTCGCAAGTTGGTAATCCTAGTTGGACGGGTAAGTGCTTAGAGCGCTAGCTGGGAGGGTCTCTGTGCCTGTTCCTTTGGAATGTGATATTATCACTAGATTAAGAGGCTAGACACCTGGTGAGGAAATATTAGCCTTATTCTGTCTGGGCGTTTTTGATGTCTTCCTGGATTATTGCTGGTTGGAGAGTTTTCCGTTCTATTAAAGATTACCTGACCCAGAGCTCTGCAAAAATAAAAATAAGAGAATTAGAGGAATATGACCATGGGAATATCCATTGACAAAAGGAATCTCTATTGATGGCTTTATTTGATTATTTTCAAAGTTTATATCGATTAGGTGGAAAACCTTCATCTGCAAATGGACACTTCCTGGGGCCAGACCAACCATTTAGAAATTGTTTTACTCGGATGCAGTTTTCCTACAGTTGAAAATATGAAAGCATACAGTCTTACTGCTACAAAAATGGCAAACTACCATGTAACCCCAAGGGCAATTATTGAGAGCTCTTGAGAGTAGATGAGAATAAAAACGAACAGTGTATGTGTGCCCAAAGTGAATATTCTGTTTTTCCAGAGTGACACTGAAGGGAATGTAATCCTGAAATGAGTTTGGCCAAGTTCAAAAGGTTAAAGCCCATTGGGATTATTAAGGAAAAATAGATACCTGCTCTCAGGGGCTCTCCCAGTTGCAGAGATTTCTGACTGCTGATCTTTGGGGGAGACTGCAAAATCGCAACCCCAACATTCTTTCTAAGTCACCTTGCGTAAAAATTCAGTCCATAGGACAATAATTGGCTAGAACTATAGCAGATTCTTCTGTTTGTGTTTCAGTACTTAACAGTTTCTTTGAAAGGTTATTATGGAACCTTTTCTAAAGCTTCTGCATATACATATGGGGAAGTCAAAATCCGAACAGAAAAAAAGAAAGAAATATGTTACATAAAATTTTTCAAAACTTAAAAAATGTTTTCAGTGAAGCTGGTAGGTTTCCCTTGTTGTTCGATTTCCTTTTAAATGAAATATTGCAACTTAAGAAAAATACAATATTATTAATATCCAAATGCCACTGTTTAGTTTTCTGAACATTTGCTGTTTTTAATTTGATTTTTTTTTCCTGTGTTACTGGCGACTGAACCCAGAGACATTCTACCTCTGAGCTATAACTCCAGCCCTATTTTATTTTTTGTTTTGAAACAGGGTCTTGCTAGGTTTCTGAAAGCGTTGCTAAATTGCTGATGCTATTAGTACCTGCAGTCCTCCTGTATCAGCCTCTTAAATACTGGGATTATAGGCGTGTGCCTCCATGACTGGCTGAATTGTTTTTTAAGAAACAGAAACATGTGAGGCCCATTGTATATCCTCTGCTGTTGCACTCACTAATCTACAGTAATTGTTTGTTCTTACTACATATGTTTATATCAATAATCACTAGATGATATTATGTGAGAGGATTTTAAAGTTTATATACAGGGTAGCATACCAGTTATTTCCTTATACAGTGTTGTGTCTTTTGCTATAAATTGTGTTTGTGAGGTTGTTTTTTTTTTTTTTCTAATTTGATTCCCATAGCTCTAGTTCATTCATTTTACTTCATTAGTTGTATGACTATGACATAACCATTTCCTTTTAAGTGATGGGTATGTATGCTGTTTGTAATTGTTAATCATAGCATTATTTATAATAATTTAGAGTCTTTTATATATCTTTTTGTACATAAATATGAAAGTTTCTCTAGATATACATTACGGACTAGAATTGCTGGACTAGATCTGCTGATAAGCAGATCTTCAACATTATTAGCTATTGCTGACATAGCAGGACTTTTTAATCTGAAAGATATATATTATAGTATTGAATTCCAATGATGTAATTTTAAACCTGTAAATAAGCCTGATAATACAATGTGGATTTACATTCCATAGCCTGCATCTGGGACATATGCTCAGCTCTCTGATCTAGGTATCCAACATAGAAATTATATGTGACATGTTCTGCCTTTGTAATACAGTGCATATGCTCTTCCTCTCTCCAGTCCATTTTATGGAAGAAGCACTAACAATGTGGTAGAATTTATGTGGTTAGTAGAATGAGAATGTTTTCACCTTTAAAATAACAATCACAAATGCATTGGAATTATAGATAAAGGGCTTGTGTTTAAATTAAAAATAAGCATCAGTTAAAAAATTTATTTAGAAACAAGTTGGAGGGCAGAGGCAGGGGAAAATTATATTCCATCTAAAAACTAACTTCAGGGCTCAACTGTAGGAAAGAGCCTAATTCTAGTACTGGAACTAGCTTAAAAGACATTTTCTTTGGTCCTATCTCCTGAAACTTTAGGTAGCTGGGTTGTGGGAAAAGATCCAGGGGAGTTATAAAATCATGGGAAGATTTTTCTTATCTTGCATACAAAGAAACTCAAGGTTTTCTTTTGTATAGACCTTTTCAGTGATGTTTAACTTAAGGGTTCCAGGATAGATTTATTAGGATTTGATTAGTCAAATTGACCCCAAATCTAATCATATTACATAGTGATACCTTCAAATAAAGTTAAAGTGCTTAAATTGGATCCTGAAGAAGAAGGGAAAAGTTGTTTTACTTTCATTCAGCTTTTCTATTTTTCTATATATTCTCTCTGCATTTCTATATCTCTAGTGCTTCGAGATCACTGAGGTGGGGGTTAATAGAAGAGCCTGGGGCTTTTGCCATGACTCTACAAGAACTTCAGGTCCTCATTGAGAAGCAATAAAAGATTGGTAAATATATGCATGCATCTGTAATCTAAAGCACATTCATTCATACACACAATTATCATTGATTGGTTTTTGAAAAGTTATACTTATCAATTAATACATACTTAGAAGTTACTTGCAAAGGAAGAAGTCTACGTAGATGTGGGTTTTTTTTTTTTGGCACATCATAATTAGACTTCATAGAGAGGTTCCAGTTGATTCAAACATGCATGTACACATCTCTGTATTCCCCTCCACATCCCACACTGCTCCCCTACCTCCTTCCCCATACATGTTAATGAGATTAGTAGTGATGCCTTCATATGTGCACATAAAATTATTTGAACTATTTCCTTCCTTTATCTTTCTTTTTTTTCCCCCTATCCACTTTCTTTCCCAATCCCTTTCCACTATTCTACTGGTCTCTCTCTACATTTATCTGAAGTTTCTTTTGTTTCTATTTTCTCTGTAGCTTCCACATATGAGAGAAAACATATTGCCCTTGACTTTCTGAGATTATCTGACCTCTCTTAGCATAATATTCTCTACTTCCATCCATTTTTCTGCAAATGACATAATTTTGTTTTTCTCTATAGATGAGTAGAATTCCATGGTGAGTATATGCCATGTTTTCTTTATCTGTTCATCTGTTGTGGGACACATAGGTTGACTCTATGATTTGGCTATTGTGAATTGTGCTGCAATAAATATTGGTACACATATATCACTGTAGTATTATATCTTTAATTCTTTTGGAAAGATATCAAGAAGTGGTATAGCTGGGTCACATGGTGATTCCACTGCTAATCTCTATCAGTATGGTTGTACTAATTTATAATCCCACCAACAGTGTATAAGAGTTCCTATTTCCCCACATCCTTTCCAGCATTTATTATCACTTGCATTCTTACTGATTGTCATTTTTACTGAATTTAGATGGAATCTCAGGATAGTTTTAATATGCATTTCCCAGATACTTCTCAAAAGAAGAAGTATAAATGCCAACATGCATGTGAAGAAAATGTTCAATATTAGATTTGGTGTTTAAAGGAGCATCACTGGAGTAAGAATGTTCTGAAAAAGTACCTATAGCCACAGTATTACTCTTGATCTCTTTCCTCACACTGAGTGCCATAGATTGAATCTTGAATATCCCCAAAGGTTCATGTAAAAAGGCTTTGTTCCCAGATTGGCACTACTGGAGGGTGGTGGGAACTTGAAGTGGGAGACCTTTACATCACTAGGGTATGCTCTAAAAGGGGATTGTGGGATCCTGATTTCTTCTTCTCTCTTTGCTCCCCAGCCATGAAGTGAGTAGCTTTATTCCACCACATGCTCCTGCTATGATGTTCTTTCTCACCACAAACCCAAAAGCCATGGTGCCAATAGTGATGGACTGGACCCCCCAAAACCAAGAGCAAAAATCAAAACCTTTTCTTGATAAATTGATGACCTCAGGTATTTGTAAAAGTGAGAGAATGCTAACATGCCCGATCCTACACTTCCCTACTATGTGTTCCTTTGAAATAGGAAATAATAATGACTACATTTGGGGGAAGCAGTTTCCTGAACCCTTATCCTGTTTCTACTCTGGGTCTCATCTGAATATATCCCAACCTATTCACTGTAAAGTGGTAATTGTGTCCCATAATAGGGCATATCAAATGGACTGAATAGTTGTGACTCTGGCTGTATTCTCAGTAACAAAACACTTGGTGCTTTTGAGTGGGACAAGTCATTAGCAACTGAAGTGTACAATTGATGGGGACAAGGAGTAATGGTGGTCTGTTAGCTAGCTGCCATTGGACCAAAGGACAGTGGTCATAAGTTTCACTAAACTGCAGAACTGTAGATTCCTCTGCCATCAAAAGGTACCCATCTTCACATCCTTATCACATACTGCCCTTAGACCCCCTGAGTATGGTGTGCTCATTGTTCTTTTAATGCTGACTTTTAATATATGTTTCTATAATCCAATCTTCCTCTCTCTTCCTCATATCCATCTATCTAAATCCTACCCATTCTTAAAAGTTAAGCAAAAATCTCACCTTCTCCTTAAACCATTCCTCGAGGATAGAAGACCACAGTTCTTACAGAGTTATAATAGCACATCTTCTTACACATCTCAGTTGATTCAGCTGACATATAGACATGTACTATTTTGTGTTACCAATATATGCCCCTTAATTTCTTTTTGCCTAGTATACTGTGCATACTTTGAAACTAGATGCCATCTATATTTTATACTTTCTATCTTCTAGAAGTTCTAGCAGAATTCTAAGGATGTGGTAGGTATTTTTCAAATATAATTACTTGTGTCTTTTTCTTGACACTTAACTTGCTATAGATCTATCTCTTCTCTATTGGGTTGTATACATCTCCTAAAAACAAGCACTATAAGCTAAGATCTTTGTGTTCCACATACAGTGTTTGATCAATAAATATTTCTTAAGAAAATGAGAATATCATGTTTCTGAAAAAAGGTATGATTGAGCAGTTTAAACAATAGCTTCTTCGAAGAATTTTGCCATGGAATGAAGAGGCAGCATAGCTCAGATCTTTAAGCTCATGACAGATCAGTTCTTCAGGTATCTATGGCCATACTGGAATGTTTACACTCAGAGTGTCTCAGCAGCATAGCAGGGGTTTTTCCAGCATTTAACCTATAGAACCTATGCAGTATCCAGCACGTAGTAGGCAATTAGTAAATGATTATTGAGTTGACACTGATTAAATTCCCACAAGTAATTCAAGCACTTATTGAAGTACTTCTGCTTTCTGCCACCATCTAAATCCTTATGACAGCCATCTGAGCAAGGAAATAGTATCATCATTTAATATACCATGGAACAGAGGCCCAAGGATATTAAAAGTATTGTCCAGGTTCACAGACAGAGATGGGATGCAAAGTTCATTTTGCTTGGGTCCTCTAAACCCAAATGCCACATCCTTTTCACAATAGCAGACTGCCTTGCCTTCAGGGTTTTTATTTCATTGTAGAGATCTTAGATCTGTTAATATATGTCTGAGACTACAGAGAAACTTCAAGTTTCTGGACGCAGGTCTGAAGTTGGTGGAGGAGACATTTAAAGGAATGGCTCTTGAAAATGCCTATGCATATTCATCGAAGAATTTAAGACCCAGGGGAAGAGACTTCTGACTTTAAATAGGCAAGTGGTTTCAAAGGTAGACATTGCTGTTTGTAATTGTTGTTCTTTGATTTCATTGTCATAATTTGTATTTACATGTACTTTTTGCCTGCTCTAAATTATAATTATTCGCCCCATTAAATTGATGACTAGGACAAAAGTTTACTCCCTACCCAGATACAGTAAAAAACAATAATCTTATTCCTAAAATTATCTGGTAATTTTAAGGGGAAAAGTACTCCTTGAAATGATACAGGGATTCATGGATCGGTTGAGGATTGGAAAAGCTGAGTGACTTTATTAAGGTCACAGACTTGGCTAACCTCTTAAAGTGTAGACCTAAAATGGACCCTAGAGCTCATCTGGTTCAACCCCTTCGTTTTTCAGACAAGTTAACTTGACAGGTGCATACAATCCCAATACCTTTCAAGGTAAATATCTACAATGTGGTCCCACAATGACCTCACTCCTACTTGCAGAAATGACTGATGCTTTGTGTGCCTTTGTGTTCAGGTAGATTCTTAAATATACCCACACCCCATAGCTATAGTGGACAGAATTGTATGTTCAGTAGCTCTTTGGAAACCTCACCATGGAAACAAAGGTTTGGATTCTCTCAGATTGGATTTCGATGTTCTTCCTCTAGAGCAGATAAAGTGAGGCTCCTGCAGGCTTGGGTTCTGTCAGATAAGACTTTAAATTTCAAAGTAAAAGATTCCTCCCGGCAGGATATTAAAGAATGTCATGGTGCACTATTAGTAAGAAATGCAGCCTGTCCCAATTCTTCTAGCTGACCCTTTGAAAACCTTAACTGAGAGAAAAATCTTGTTCTTGGCCTCCCAGACTCTTGCATGCTCCAAAGAAATGTAATTGCCTTTTGTAGCTAATAGACACTTAAAAATTGCTTCCAAGGAAAATACGTCCAACTCTTGATCCTTAATATAGGACACTGAAGATGTGAAAGAGTCAATACACACACATACACACACACACACACACACACACACACACACACACACACACACACACACACAGAGTACTGGGGATTAAACCTAGAGGCAGTCTATCTCTCAGCTACACCCTAGCCGCCCCCACACCCCGCTTTTTAAAAAATTCTAAACAGGGTCTCGGTAAATTTCTGAGGCTGGCCTCAAGCATGTGATCTTCCTGTCTCAGCTTCCCAAGTACTGCTAAGTACTGGGATTACAGGGGTGCGCTACCACACCTGGTTGCAAAATACATATTTTTGAGCATCATCACGTACTGTGTGCATGTATGTTTCTATCACCCTGCACCTCATTATCACGTTAACACCAATGAAAGTATATTTTAAAAAGAAGAAATATTCCTGTGCCCAAAGCACAGGAGCTCTAGAAAGTTATTTTTAATCTCTGGGGAGTCATTTTTTGATGTGTAGTTTGAGGATGTGTTTTGGTAGTTTATAAAATGTGACCGTTGCTAGGTGGTCAGCTGGAGGGTTGGGGAGGGGAAGCTAGGGGTTTATTCTGTTCTTATTTCCAAGCTGATGCACGTGCCCTGAGTGGCTGGCGTAGGGTTTCATGGCGTCTAACTGCATCTCCCTGTGCTCTTTGATGCACTGCTCCAATGCCTAGTAATTTAGTAACAGGTTGGAAATGGACTGTGGGTAAAATGAGACTCTGTCACCATAGGGACAACTACCCACCTCTTACTTTTGAATTTGTGTAATAATAGAATGTGACATTTTACCCCAGGGCTCAGGGGGGAAATAAAGTTAAAAATTATACCATACACATAAACTTGTTGAGTGGACCAGTCCTCTAAATCTGCTCTTATAGTCCCAGTGGATTAGATATTGGTATGCTCTAATTAACTCAACATGAGATATGATAATTTTACACATTTGCACAAAAGAAAAATATAAATGTTTTCATGACCAAATGACCTGTTCATACTTCATGCTCCTGGAGGCTCAGCTTGAGATGTAGAGGAACTGTTATTGTTGTTATTGTTTTAACTCCTTTTGCGGCAAGCCATTTTTATTATCAGTCTATAGGGCTGAATGAGGCATAAAATAGATTAACCTCAGGTTTAATTTTGGGAATATGATTTAGCTTTGATTCCATTTTGCCTGCTTTATATTAGTCTCAAAGCACATCAATGTTTGTGCCTCATGAAATAATTTAAAGAAAGGGGTCCCCTATAAATATCTGGAATAGCTACCAGATGAGATAGTATATCTACCACATTTAAGACAATCTTTGATGTATCTTCCCAGATACAATTTCCAAATATCCTCTGATGACAACAACAACAACAAAATGTAATTCAGCCAATAAAATTCACATAGGACACTAGAATAATCACTGTAGCCATTTGGCTTACCCTGCAATTAGAAGGACCTCTATGCTATGGTTTTTATCTTGAAAGGACAAGCATTACTTCCTTTTGTGAGTGTATCTTTGCTTTTGAGTGTGTTCATGTTGCAAATAAAAAACTAACCTTTTGGTTAAAATCTATACTGAATAAATAATAGTTACAAACTTCACATAATGAGCTGCTATTTAACATGTTCCCCCAAATGCTAATGATCTGTTGGAAACTTGCAGCTATTTGGGTAGATTTTTTTTTTTAATGTAATTGCTTCAAAGGTTTCTAGGCATCTGTGGATGCTGGAAGACAAGGGACTTTTAAGTTTGAGAAAAGTGTAGGATTTGGTTATAACTGATAAAATAATGACAAATATCAAAGATTTATCTCCTGGGATGGTGATTTGAGTGGGGGAAGTAAGAGGTAATAATAAGGTAAGTATCTTTAAACATTCAATTCATTTGCACTAAGAACTCTTTCTTTGGATTCAAATGTTTACTGAAAGAGCTAGTCAGTTATGCCTTAGTATAAATTTCTTTGAGTAATTTGAATGGGGAGGAAAGGAAGAAGAGTTTGGTAGCATGGAAATTAGGTAAGGAGAATGAATGGACAACAAAAAAATGCCCCTTCCCCAGACTCTTCTACCCTTGGCCCTCTCCAGCTCATCTCTATTATGAGAATTTTCAGACTGCCCTATTCTTGGAGTGCTCTTGGAATGCAAGTATACTAGCAAGTTGCGAGTTCACTTCTAGGTATGAAATGTTCTTGGGAAGTAAAGCACAAAAGCCATTCTTTCCTTCCAAGCCCTTCATTTTCAAATGGCTGCGATAAGAGAGAATGGTAAGTCGCGTGGTGATTGAAGATTGCCCAGAAAACAAGTCATGGATTCTGTAGCTGTTCTTGCTTATTTAGAAAACAGTTAACCATTCATTCTTTTTGCACACGAGTTTGTGGGCCTTTTCTCATGTGGCTGGTTCACTCAGCCAATTGCTGAACACTTTCGAGAGGAAGCTGAGTGGTCACTTGCTGGAAAGAGTGGAGAGAGGTTTGAGCATTACTGGATTGGATTAGGTTCACTGCTTCCAGGTCTTTGCCAACATGAGGACCTAGGTTAAGGATGGCAAAGAAGTTTCAACACAGTGCTTCTTTGGCCAATTTGTAATGTCTATCTATTGCCTTGGTTGAAAAGAATTCTAAAATCATGTCCAAGCTCTTCAGGAGAAACATTCATGATCAATCAGTTTGTGTCCACTTCTCTGTAAGAGAGCGTCCGTACATGTGTTGATTCTGACCTGCCTTTCTGTGTGAAACTGTCCTCACCATTTTCTGCTCATATTCACAAACTACACCTTGAGCCCATCCAATCATAGTACCTCAACGAGCTGTTGGCTGAAAAGAGAGAATAGAAGAGCGCAGTGCACCGTCCACAACTTTCTTAGAAAGCGACTCGGCACGTCTGCGCACAGCAGCTCTCAAAAAAAGGCAGCGCTTTATAAATGTAGACATTTAGATTGGTGGAAGATAATTGGCTGCCACTGCTGTAATTAAAATTGACAAAAGAGTTGATATGTGATCTTGCAAGGCAATGAAATGCTCTGTTAAAACATGACCTGCGGAGTGTGCTATGGCTTTGAGCAGGGGTGGCTTTACATCAGTCTCAAGAAATTATGGCCCAGGGTCACATCTTCTCTTCATCAACCACAGGATCCATCCACCGAGGCACATCATGTGAGACACTAGATGTGGATGGTTAGATGAATTGCCGCTTGCCTGTGTCTGTGTGAGAGGCTGTCAAAAGGGATGTTAACTTTCATCTAAATTACTCAGCTGTTGGCATTTTGGCACTGTCCCCACTCTGAAATGAAGATATGAGATTTAAGGTATTTCTGAGGAATTTTAAATAATTGCTAGAATCAATTTGAGTTCTGTAAAAACCTGTATACATCTTGGGAATGAAAACAAAGGACTATTCATAGGGATGATCCCTTGCCAAATTGGGCGTGTGAAAGCTTAGAAGAATTTGCTCATGTGCCTTAATATAGTGACTTAATGCCTTAAGAAGATAACTCCTTCAAATGCTTTAAATTTCAAGAGGGTTTTACTACCCATGTTTTCTTTTCAGAGCACGATGCATTTGGAACAATATAGGTGGGCGAGTGATTCTTTAAGCATTGTGCTTGGCACCAAAGAGGAATTAAAATACAAGGTGGACAGATTGTATGTGCTAATACATCAACAAAGCTAGAAAGTGGGAAGATCAGCCTTGGCATTTTCTCCATGCCAAGCAATTGGAGTGAGAACACAGTTCTCTAAGTGGAATGTGGACACCACTCTAATCTGGTTATCTTAGCAAACAGAGATGAATAAAAATGGATAGAAAAATCTTGGTTTCTGAGTCAATTGAAATCAGCAAGGTTCTCCAAGCAGTAAATAAAAAGTTATAAATGAACAAGTGAGTTAAAGTCATTCTTTATTAAGTTATGAAATGTGCTTTCCATGTGGAATACAGTCCCCCCAGATTTAGCAATATGATAGTATTTGCCTTTTCAAATAAACTGCATACTTGTCTCTATCAGACAATAAGAGTTCACTTATTGCACTCACTGCCATGAGTCTCAGGGCTCTTTTTAGTATTCAGTATCAGAAATTATATTTTTCCAGCTTCCAGGGACAGGAACATCTCCCCCCACCCCTTTGGTGGTTTCAGTTCTTTCTTAAAATAATTGCTGCTTTTTAAATGCTATAAAATTGTAAGTCACCTCAAATGTTTTGCAAAGATATAAAATAAAAATAGATGGGTTGCTGGTGTGGTGATCCATGCTTTTAATCTTAGTACTTGGGAGACTGAGACAGGAGGATCACAGGTTCAAGGCCTGTGCAAGCCTCAGCAACCTAGTGAGCCCTTCAGCAACTTAATGAGATGCTGTTTCAAAATATAAATAAATAAATAAATAAATAAATAAATAAATAAATAAATAAATAAAGCCAGACATGGTGGTGCATACTTGTAATCCCACTACTTGGGAGGCTGAGACAGGAGGGTCACAGGTTCAAATCCAGCCTTGGCAACTTTTCGAGGCTCTGAGCAACCTAATGAGACCCTTCTTCCAAATAAGAAATAAAATTGGGCTAGGGATGTAGCTTAGAGGTAGAATGCCCCTGGGTTCAATCCCCAGTACCTCCCCTCCAAAAAAAGGAAAGAAAAAGGTAAGAGTTGTTAAAATAATTTCTTTTCCCTTGGGTTTTGAATTTAAGATTTAAAGAAAAAAATCTAATACTTGGACTATCTGTGCTGTGCAAACAGTTATAAAACCGAACTCACTGAGGGCAGGTTTGTTGTGTGGAAATGTAAGTTGCTGAGAAAAAGCCAAATTCATCATTATTCTGTACAAGCAACATTGCATGCATCTCCTGTCTCTTCACAGGACATGTTGCCATCCGTCCCTCTGCCATGGAGTTCCTGCCCGCTCACATTCCACTTGCATCTGCACAGCATGTTTGGGGACTGCGCTAACGCTGCCTCCCTGCCAGGAAGAGCTGCTCCACACCCTCCAATTCCTACCACTCCAGCTTCCCACCAGTCCTCCTCTCCCACCGTCACATGGCTGTTACTTCCTCTGTGCATCTTGGCTCCCCACACATCTCCTCACCATCACTTCCTAATGCTGCCTGCACATTGGAACTACCAGGGAGATACAGGAAACTCTGATGCCTGAATCCCGCCCCCAGAAACTCTGCTTTGATTGGTATGAGGTGCAATCTGGGCATGAAGATGTTTGAAATCTTGGCAGGTGATTCTACCAGAAGCCACAATTGGGAAGGTTAAGCCACTGTCGAAGGTAAAGATCATCCTTTTTCTCCCTCTCTGCTCTAAGAGCAGTGCCTTACACCTAGTAGGTGTTTAAAAATATTTATTAATATGTCTGACAGGGCAGTGTTGAGAAGTTTTTCATTCTATTCATCTGATAATCTCTAAGGAAGCAGGATTTTTTGTCTCATTTTTTTCATCCCTTTATTCTGAAAACGTGCTTTTTTTAATTTTTATTTTTATTCATATATTGTAAGCATACATCTTTGTTAGGTACAAATTGATAACAATATATGTGCTCACAATTCTCATTTGACCCCTTCCCCAAATTCCCATCCTGCTCCCTTGCCCTCCCTCCCTCTCAAGTTCAGTTTAGTGAGTAACCTTGGTATACATTAGTGTGCCCCTCCACCCCTGGTCCAACCCCTTCAGTTAAATCAACTTCTTTGCTTTCGAGAGTCTCTCCTTTTTTATCTGGAGACCCTCTTATGCCCCATCTTCTCCCTAGCATCCACATATTAGGGAGAACATATGCTTCTTTACTCTTTGTGACTGGCTAATCTCACTTAACATAATGTTTTCCAGTTGCATCCAAATAACATGATTTTGTTCTTCCCTGCAAATAACATGATTTTGTTCTTCTTTATAGCTGAGTAAAATTCCATTGTGTACATATCCCATAGTTTTGTAATCCATTCATCTGTTGATGGACATCTTGGCTGCTTCCATAGTTTGGCTATTGTGAATTGTGCAGCTATAAACATAGATACACATATGTTGGTCTGATAGTTTGGTTTTCATTCTTTTGGGTGGATACCTAGAAGTGGTATTGCTGGATCATATGGTAGGTTCATTCCCATACATCTGAGGATCCTCCATACTGTTTTCCAAAGTGGTTGCACTAGTTTGCAATCCCACCAACAGTGTATTAGAGTTCCCACTTCTCCACATCCTTGCCAGCAGTTATTGTTGTTCATGTTTTTTATGATTGCCATTCTGATTGGAGTTAGGTGAAATCTCAAGGTAGTTTTGATTTGCATCTCTCTGATTGCTAATGATGTGGAACATTTCCTCATACATTTATTGGCCATTTGTATTTCTTCTTTTGTGAAGTGTCTGTTTAGATCCTTTGCCCATTTTTGATTGGGTTATTTGCTTTCTTAGCTGTGATTTTCTTGAGTTCTTTGTATATCCTAGATATTAGACCTCTATCCGAAGAGTAACTGGCAAAAATCTTCTCCCACTCTGTAGGCTTTCTATTTAGGTTCTTGATAGTTTCCTTTGCTGCACAAAAGCTCTTCAGCTTAATGCAATCCCATGTATTGATCTTCCTGAGGGTTGCTTGTGCTTTTGAGGTCTTGTTGAGAAAGTTTTTACCTGTGCCTATGTGTTGAAGTGTTGGTCCTATGCCCTCTTCAAGTAGGTGCAAGGTCTCTGGCCTAACTTCCAGGTCTTTGATCTACCTTGAGTTGACTCTTGTGCAGCGTGAGAAAGTGGGGTTTATTTCCATTTTCCTGCATATGGTTAACCAGTTTTGCCAACACCATTTATTAAAGAGGCTATCCTTTTTCCAATGTATATTTTTGGCTCCTTTGTAAAAAATCAGTTGACTGTAAGTCTGTGAGTCTGTTTCTGAGTCTTCTATTCTGCTCCATTGGTCTGTGTGTCTGTTTTTGTGCCAATACCAAGCTGTTTTTATTACTGTGGCTTTGTAGTAGAGTTTGAAGTCAGGTATTGTGATATCTCCTGCATGGTTCTTGTTGCTAAGAACTACTTTGGCTATCCTGGGCTTTTTGTTTAAAAAAAAAAAAAAAAAAAACCAACAACTTTGTGGAGTTGAAGTTTAGCCCAGTTTTACCTCTCACCTCCAAAGAGAGTTTTCTATGAAAGTTCAATTCATTTCTTGTTTTATTGCTACTACTGCTAATTATTGCATTCCAACTGTGTGCCAGGCACCATTCCAGGTATTTTATATGTTAGCACACTTAATCATGACACAATCCTATTTCTATTTTACAATTAGCAGGAGTAGAAACAAAACTATGGGTATAGATCTGAGGCTGAGATTCACCCCCGAAAGCACCTGACTTCCAACCCCGTGTTCTTTGCACACACTAGGTTCTACTAAAAGACTTTGGGTTACTGTTGCTGTTTCAGTGTGTGTTTTGGTGGATAATAAGAAAAAGCTTAATTCCAGGCTTGTCTTTTCAAGCTGTTTTTCCAGGGGTCTGAAGACATAGTGGCCATCGAATATTATTCAGCAAGATTCGTTCACTAATCCTACCAATGCGCTGTTGATTATGGTGGTCACAAATCCCTTTAGACCCCCTTCCCTTCAAGAACCTGACAGAAGCTCAGCAGTGGTGGGCGGTTCCTGGCTGACCTGGTAGGTGGAATTGGAAAATTGCCTTCGCATCATATGAGTTTTTAGTTACAGGTGTAGGAACGTGTTTTTGGGCCCCCTATACTAATGCAATAAAAAAGGGATGGGGGCTTAAAAAAACAAATAAATAATTAATAAAACCACCCCAAACCAGACAGGTACCATAACAGGAATAGCAGGAGCTTGAGTTTTCCTCTTTGTGCCCCCAATGTCCCATGTGTGTACGTACCTACACACACACACACACACACATGCTCCAATGTACTTTTATTAAGTTTGTCTTTGCTGCTGATGTATTTTCTTCTCTCTTTACAGTGTTAATTAGAAACTTGCCCACAGGCAAGATGTTTGAAAACATAAAACTATAAACAGAATGGGTTTCAGAGAAAAAAAGAAATATAATATTTATTATCCATAGTTTCACCTGTCTACAATCTCTTTCTCCCATTCTCTGTCTCTCCTCCTCCTCTCTCTCTCTCTCTCTCTCTCTCTCTCTCTCTCTCTCTCTCTCTCTCTCTCTCTCCTCATTTTCTACCTGCAGTCCCCCAGATCATATAATTTTAGCAATCTAGTAACATAATTGATCTCTTTGGGATACCTGAGCACTTACTCAAGTCATTTATAAATGCCTTATTTCAGTGCTTAGCTCTAAAACAGAAATTTATCATAAAGTACATCTATACAAAAAGATTATGCCTGAGTAAAAAAAAAGGGTACAATATTTTTAATGTTGCTCCCTGAGAATTATCAAATATTGAATCTTTGCCTGGTGAATTCAAACAAAACTCCAGTAAGTTATTCCAGGTTAATCTCCCTGAATGAAAAGGAGAAGTAGGGTCCCATTTCTCTCATTGATGCAGATGTGTGTGATATTGATGTTTACACAATGACATTTCTTTTCCTGTTACTATCTTTAGACACATAGCAAGAATGAAAACAGTTTATCAATGAGTACTTTAAAATGATTGGTTTTATCAGATACTTCTTCAATCTAAACACACACACACACACACACACACACACACACACACACACACACACAGGATGTGTGTGCAGTACTATGGATTTAACTCAGGAGCACTCTACCACTGAGCTGTATTCCCATCCCTTTTCATTTTTTATTTTGAGACAGGGTCTCACTAAATTGCCCAGGATGCTTTGAAATTGCAATCAATTCTTCTGCTTCTGTCAAGAGTAGCTGAGATTACAGGTATGTTTAACCAGGCCTGGCCCCAAGGTTATATTTTTTAAATAAGTTTTTTAGTGTTTGGGCAATAGATTACCTTTCTTTCCCTGTTTGTTTTGTTTTGTTTTGTTTTGTTTGTACTGGGGATTGAACTCACTCATGGGCATTCCACCTCCAAGCTACACCCCCAGCCCTATTTTACTTTTATTTTTGAAGCAGGGTCTCACTAGCTTGATGAGAGTCTCCTATACTGGCTAAGGCTATCCTCAAACTTGCGATCCTCCTGTCTTAGCCTCCCAAGTACTGGGATTACAAGAGTGCACCACATGCCCAGCTCCTTTTTATTTTATTTTTTTCGGTACTGGGGATGGAACCTGGGGGCATTCTACCTCCAAGCTACAGCCCCAGCCCAATTTTTTTATTCTTTATTTTGAAACAGGGTCTCACTAAGTTGTGGAGGGCCTCACTAAGCAGCTGAGGCTGGCCACAAACCCAGATCCTCCAGTCTCAGCCTCCCAAATGCTAGGATTACAAGTGTGCACCAAGACGCCCGGCTCCCAGCTTCTTTAAAAAAATAAAACAAAAAGTCCAAAACATTTAGCTTTCAAAGAAGCTAATCATTCAAAAGGACCCATACAATGTTTCGTTGACCGAGTTCAACTTAACTAAGGAAGTTACAGTAAGTGGAAAGGACTTTCTGGTGGGAAATCATAACTAAAAAAGAGCAATTGGAGAAATAGTATCTTCTAGTGGCAGACCTTATAGATCTTGACAAGGCTTTATTCTGTGGAGTGGAGATCCAGCTACAGTTTCACCCTATAGAGTCACTGGTTCTGACAGGTAGATGAGAGGGGTAGCCTGGAGCATCAGTCTCAAAGTACTCACAGGTTGAAAATTCAGGTTCTCAGGCCCCTCTTCAGACCTCCTGAATCAGATCCTGGGGACTGACCCAGTAATTAGTGTGCTCACAGTCCCTCCAGGTGATTCTGTTGCACACTGAATTTTTATATACTTTTATTAGTGCATTGCAATTATGCATCATAATGAGATTCACTGTGATACAAACATACATGCACACAGCCTTTGGTATGCTTCCCTCCACATCCCGCCCTGCTCTCCCCTCTTCCCTTCCTGTACATGCTAAGGAAAACAATAGCAATACCTTTATATATTGCCAAAGCATTATTTAAGCTGTTTTCTTCCTCAGTCCTCCTTTTCCCCTTCCACATCTCCCTCCCCCAATCCCCTTTCATTATTCTACTGCTCTTTCCCCACATTTATCCCAAGTCCTTTATGTTTCCTGTTTTCTCTCTGGCTTCTACATATGGCAGAAAACATACAACCCTTGACTTTCTGAGACTGACTGAACTCACTTAGCATGTTTTCTAGTTCCATCCATTTTCCTGAAAGTAATAAAATTTTGTTCTTCTTTATGGTAGGTTGGTAGGGTAAAATTCCATTGCTTGTGTACACCATATTTTCTTTCTTTCTTTTTTTTTTTGCGGTACTGGGGATGGAACCCAGTGGCATTCTACCTCTGAGCTACACCCCCAGCCCTATTTTTTTTTATTCTTTATTTTGAAACAGGGTCTCACTAAGTTGCAGAGAGCCTCACTAAGTAGCTGAGGCTGGCCTTGAACCCAGGTCCTCCTGTCTCAGCCTCCCAACTACTAGAATTACAAGCCACCACACCCAGCTTACACTACATTTTCTTTATGCACCATCTGTTGACAGATACCTATGTTGGTTCCATGATTTGGCTGTTGTAAATTGGGCTGCTGCAAACATGGGTATACATGTATCAGTATAGTATTCTAACTTTAATTCTTTTGGGAAAATACCAAGGAGTATGACTATCATATGATGGTTTCATTCCTAGTTTGTTGAGAAACCTCCACACTGATCTCCATAGTGGCTGCACTAATTTACAATCCCACCAACAGTGTATAAGAGTTCCTATTTACCCACATCCTCACCATCATTTATTGTTTGTATTCTTGATGATTAGCATTCTAATTGGAGTTAGACAGAATCTTAGAATAGTTTTGATTTGCATTTCCCTAATTGCTAATGATGTTGAACTTTTTCTTCATATATCTATTGGTTGTGCAGCAAAGAAAACAACAAAGAATCTAAAGAAAGAGCCTATAGAATGGGAGAAAATCTTTGCTAGCTATTCCTCTGATAGATGACTAACATCTAGAACATATAAAGAAATTTTAAAAAACTTAACAGTAAAAAACAAACCCAAAACAAATAACTCAATAAGAAATGGGCAAAGGAACTGAGTAGATATTTCCCAAAGGAAAAAATACAATTCCACACTGAATTTTGAGAAACACTAGACCCAAGTCTTAGACTCGATGTATCTTGAATTCAGGAATGGCATTTAATTTACTCTGTACCCAGTACATAGAATGCACTCAATAAACATTTGTTGAATAAATTAATAAAGTCAGAGGTGATGAGAGCCTAGTTGAAAAAACTAATCAAGAAAAAGTATAATGTGAGAACCAAGAAGACTTTATTTCCACTTGCAAATCATCTAAGAGTAGAGTTAACTTTTAATAAATGGAATTTCATAAATAGTTCATAAATTTTTCCTTTATTGGACAGTTTTCTTCCTTGTCTTTCCTTGT
The DNA here is from genome assembly GCA_004027655.1 of Graphiurus murinus. Classification (NCBI taxonomy): domain Eukaryota; kingdom Metazoa; phylum Chordata; class Mammalia; order Rodentia; family Gliridae; genus Graphiurus; species Graphiurus murinus. The sequence goes on along the minus strand of PVLC010001569.1, from coordinate 63,279 downwards.
AGTTGCTGGCTACAAACTCAAAAGATGTGCTGAGTATTCTTAGGAAAAGAATAAAGGAGAGGCTTGGATAGCTTGTACCTGCTTCTAGAAGGCCTGGGGACATCTCTTCTACCTGAAAGAGAACCCAAATGATCAACACAGTGGCAGCAGTGTGCCAGGGATTGGTGGCCCAAGTCCTGGCCCATCAGAAAATATGACAGTGGGAATCAGGCACAGCTGGGGTGGAGACAAACTCTGAATGGTTAAAAACAGGAGAGAGTAGGGCTTCCCCTGTGTTACCAAAGCTGCTTTGGCATTGTTTTTGGAAAAGTTCAATCTTGCAGCAGAGAGACCCAAGATTCCATCATTAATGTCTTTAATTGCTTCAGGGATGTGTTCCTGAGAAAGAGGAGGGTTTGTCAGCAAAAAGGAGGAACCCATATCTCTTTCCACCAGTCACCCTGATGGAACTTGAAAATAGTGTCTCAGCTAGTTCCTACCACCTCATTGTGTGGGGTTAATATGCCCACTTTGTAAACTGGGGCCAGAGACAGTGACTTGTTCAAGGATATACAATCATGAGGTTATAGAGTAGCAGTTGTACAAACCCACACAATCTGACTCCAAAGCCTGCATTTCATCTTCTGCTGATAAATGAAATGCATGAGGTTATTGTTTCAGTAACTACAAAAATACTTATAAAATGTTTGCCTAAACATTGAGAATATAGTTATAACTAGTATATAAACAAATAGTTTATCTGAGACATTTTAGAATTGAATACAGAAGTTTTGATCTAAAATTCGATTTCCTGCTATAGTGTACATTGCCTGGAAAAATTGGAAGTGAGTCGCTGCTGCATTTGAGTTCATCAGCAACTTTAGAAGGAATACAACTTTCCATCTCACTCATGATCTTTCTGTTTTCAAGTGTGTGTGTGTAACCTTGTTTGGGGTCAGTGCTTTTTGCAATAAAAGCAATATCCTCCCTCCTTATATTTGATGTGTATTGATTTCAAGCTCCGAAGTGTCCTAAGATACACAAAGGATGTCCGACTTATACTTCTGAGCTCTCAGAATTTTCACACTCTCCTTCCTCTTGTCACGTAAATGTTACTCATCTGACCACTTGGCAACTTGATCAAAGGGGTCTTGGAGATGAGGGACTTAATTTGAATTGGCTTTTGATTGGTTAGAGGGATTGGATCTTTAAAAATGCCTTAACTTTAATTTTCACTTCAAGTGCAAATGAGTATCATAATATTTGCCTTAAATTATTTTGGAGGGAGGGGGCAGTGGTAAGAAATGAGACTGGCTTGGTTAAATTTAGTCAAATCACTATGACAACTCATTTTAACTCCTTAAAGGAAAGATGTAACATAAGTTAAATACATATTTTATTTGGCAAATGTGTCTCGAAGTAAAAATTTAGAAGTCTTTTAGGTTAAATGGAATGAAGACTAAAAAACTACTCATTTTCTTAAATTATGATACCACAATTAATTTAATTTTACCCTTCCCTATGATTTGCTCATCTCTTTCTTTTTTATAAGTACTGGGGTGTTTTACCTCCAAGCTATACCCCTAAACCTTTTACTTTTTAGTTTCAAACAGAGTCTCATTAAGTTGCTGAGGCTAACCTCGAACCTGCAATCCTCCCATCTTAGCCTCCCAAGTACTGGAATTACAGGCATGTTCAGCTCACTCCTCACATTTAACAACTATGCATTGCTTAGGGACTGGCCTCAATAGCGCTTGGTGTCTCAGCAGATGCTTGGCTGCTTTGGGGGGCAGGGTGGGTGCAGAAAGAAGTGAGAGACTGTAGAGCAATGTGAAAACATAAAGAGGTATCTCCACTTTTGCTTTCTCAAGTCCTTGAAATCTTTGTAATGAAGGACAAGGGACAATAAAAATAGGGTTGGAATTTGGCCAGTTTACAGCGGTACAGCTGTGTATTAAAATATTGAAATACTTCTCTGCTGGTTGAAAAATAGCTACTACCCTCAGTCCTCACTAAGTAACAAACACACACACACACACACACACACACACACACACACACACACACAACCTCAGCCTCCTTGATGTTAATACTGAGACCCCATGAATCCCCTGCATTCAGCAACTGAAGGGTTAGTATGTGCTTTAGCAAAGAGCTAAGACACAGTGGTATCTGTTCTGATTGGTTACAGTTGTAAAGTACTTTGAATATCTCCCTCTGTACCCACATAAAAAATGCAGAAGATCCACTGTGCTAACTGCCCTGCTTTTGTCATTCTCAGATATGTGCAGATCTCTTCTTGGATACTACGTTTTGTTTTTTTGCATTTCTATGATTGCTCCAGGAACTTAATACCAACATCAGGAACTTAATACCAATATATGAGAGAGAGAGAGAGAGAAAGAGAGAGAGAGAGAGAGAGAGAGAGAGAGAGAGAGAGAGAGAGAGAGAGAGAGACTGAGAAACAAGTTTGAAGGCCCACAAACTCATTTGGGATGAGTTTGGTCATATTCAATTTTATTGAACATCTTGAAGCATTTAAAATAAAACAATGGCCTTTGGAACCCAGATGCATACAGCCAGGTGCTTGTCTTCATATTTAAACCCATGTTATAGAGGATTTAATCCATATGTTAAATCATTGACTTCAAATAGCATTCCTGGAGAGGCTACATGAGAGGATGAAAAATGGGTGTAATGCTTGTGTTCAAAGATGTCATTTATGGGATGGGGCAAAGGGACTGAGAAGAGACAGAGAAACTTGGGGGAGTTCCATGAAGTCACCCCAGTCTGTGCCATGTTCTAGAGCACAAGGGAATGCTTGATATTTCATAATCATCAAATCTTTTTTCATTTCCAAAAGAGCATGTTTTTGAGACAGTGTATAATATAGCTATTTGTTCTCTTGAATACATCTCAGGGGGAAAAAAAGAAGTTAGGAAAATGAGCCCATTGTTTTTCAAAATTAGTGACAAACTTCAAAATAATTCCAAACAAACCTCCAATAAAACATTTTCCCCCTACTGTGAATCCCATTGAAACTGTTTGGGTCAGTCTGTTTTAATGAGCCGCATTCACGCTGACACATCCACACACTTCAGACAAAGACGACTGTACCTCTAAACCCATTGAAAAATGATCGATGACTGTCAGCTTTGTGAAAGCAGCGCATGCAGCGGCTTGATAGCGCAGAATGAAAGCAATCTACAAGTGCAAGTCTGTTTCTTTTGGCAGCGGAAGGAGTTGCTAATGGATTCATCATTTTCTGTTAAGCATGAATGTCAAACAGAAAAACATTTAGGGCTCTATTCAGCTGCATTTCCGGCTCGACGCTTGCCAGCCATGGAAGCCCTGTGACTTGGAACCTGCGCAGCCCAAGCCCAATTCTTGCTTCCCAAGTTCCGTGGGGCCAGTGCCACAGGACTTGGAATTCTGCCAGGGGCTCCTCTCCTCCTCTCTTGGGCTCCCTCTGCCCCCTTTTTCTTCAATCACAGGAGGCCACCGGCCATGCTTCCTAGACCAATGCCATAGATGGAGTGGAGCTGGCTGCCAGCTGCTATGACATCAGCTGACCCTGACCAAGATCGCACAGGAAGTCCGCCGTGCCACTCAGGAAGGAACTGCAGTGGGAGCGTGCTGGGAGGTTCTGGAGCCTCTGTGCTTTGGAACTCACTGGTTGGAGTGGACGTGGCACACTTCCTGTTTGAAGTCATAAATATGCAGTGGGTTCTGTACTGGTTCTTCAAACAAAAAATACACACAAAAATAACAGTTAAAAGTGCACGGGCTCCAGAATTGCTGTTTTTCCCTCAATGGACCCAGAGCAGATCTGGGGAAAGTTATGTCCTCAGAACCCAGTTCTTCTTATGTCCTTGAACACAGATCAGAAGAGCTGCTTCTCTCTGGATGACTGGCTTCCTCAGCTGAGCCCACAGTGAATGAAGGTGTAGGAGTCCAACAAACCCAACAGATAAGAGCACCCACCCAGCCTGGCAGAGGAAAAGTGACAGAGGCAGAGACCCTGGGCTCTCACCTGTCAGGCCAGCTGCCGCTGCCACCAGCTGTGTGACCTTGAGCATGTCTCCTAATTCTTCAGTGGCTCAGTTTCCTCATTGTGTTGTTTTGGGTGATTAAATTAGATCAGAGGTGTAAACTATAAATCACTACACAACTATATATTACTACTACTACTATTATTATTATTAATTTTTTGGTACTGAATATTAAACCCAGGGGCATTCTACTTCTGAGCTAGAACCCCCAGCCCTATTTTATTTTTATTTTGAAGCAAGGTCTTGCTAAATTGCTGAGGAGCTCACTAAGTGGCTGAGGCTGGCCTTGAACCAGCAATCCTCCTGTCTCAGCCTCCCTAATACTGTGATTACAGGTATGTGCCACTGTGCATAACTATATATTATTATTAATTGAGCTACTTTAATTAACTGAAGGAATTAATAATAAAAACAAAAAGGTAATGGAAGATGATCTTATCGAACTCAGAACAGAGAAGTTGAGAGATTCCTGCCAACTCCATTTTTTATTGTTCTGTGACCTTGAAAAAAAATCAATGTACCCTGTAAACTGGAATAGAGAGATTTATCCCAAGAACCATCTTTATGGATATCTTGTGATATGGCTTTCTACATTATTCAACTTTTGTAAGGGCTAGACGGGCCTCTACTCTCCAAAGTCAATCCCAGTGCCAATTATTCCACCATTATCACCTTACTGTTTTGCATTTCCCAGATAAATAGGTCTTCTAATTCTCTAGCTAGAATGCAAACATATAGAAGGGTAGAATTTAAGGCTTTATTTAGCAATTAGTGTTTTCTCAGGATATGGTGGGATTAAGACATAAAGCTGGTGCCTACGGGCTAAAGGAAGAAACAGAACACCAAGAGAAAGGAAGGAAGCCCTCAACCCAACTCTGTCTTCATTGCAGTCCTGTCTTGGGCCTCTCTTGTCTCTAATATTCAGTTGCTCTCAGCCCCTTGTAAATGATAGGACTATAAGTGACTTAATGTGACCTTAATATTGATGATTACCCGGGCCTATGGAAGAAAGGCAGAACTGGGAAAGGAAAAAATTAGTCTCACTTGAAGACCTTTCAATCTAAAATATCAAATGTCACCTCCTTCAGGAAGCCTTCCCTGACTCCCTGAATAGAGTCATCATAGTACACATTTCAAGTGTGTATATCTCACAATATCATTCATTTGCATATTTGTGATGTGTATGCATTTGCTGTTACTCAGGGTTCTTTTAGCTCTATATCAACACTTCACATAGTGCCTGCCACTTTGTAAGAGCTCAGGAAATATTTGCTAAATTTAATAGCAATATTTTGGGAAGATATCATCCTAGGAGATCCAAGAATCGGTCTGTCAATCAAAGCTAAAAATAGCATTCAGGAGAATTCTACAGAGATTTAAATTAAAAAAAAAATGTGTCCACTTGGATGATGCTTTAATCAAATCAAATGGTGTTTGGTTGAAGCATTTAACTAAGTATTATGTGCCCATAGCTCTTAGAAATATAACCAAACCCACCCAAGAATTATCTATACACACATTATATTGCATTGGCAAAGCTACCTCCCAAATGTCACTTTAACCCACAGAAATGATCAGATTCCTATTCCACAGGGCTGGTTTCAATGAGGAATTTTTCCGAATGATGAAACCAGATTTAGCTGGTAGCAATTATTGGTACATTTCAGATGAGCTCAGCATGAAGAATAAGACTGAAGAAAGATTAAGTCTCAAATACTAAGGGAGAGGGAAAAAATGAAAAGGAGAACGAAAGGGCTTGAAAAGCAGGAAAGGACCGGTTATCTGCAGGAAGCTGGTATTCTTATGTGAGATGGTGTGACCCAGGCTGGGTTAGAATGTTATCTCTATGTGATCTGCAGAATTTCTCTCTTGACTGTAGCAACTGCAGAAGAGTGAATTAAAGTCTTAAGGAGAAAAATCAATAAAGGGGAAAAAAAGATAAAAGCAATATGGCTGGAGAGCATTTCAAAAACCATATAAAAGTCTCTTAAATGGCCATGGAGGACCAACCAGTATTTATAAGGGTTTAACAGGAATACCAATAAGAATAGATTTGTTGGTCTCCTTGGAGGAGCAGAAGGCTTCTGGGTGGTTTATGGCATTTAGCTGGTCTTTGTTTCATGCTAGTGTGTGACATACAGAAACATAGAGTGCATAAGACTGTCTATGATAACAAGAAAATCATTGGAGAGGTTATGAGAAAGTTAGGACACTGCTTGAACAGTGCTATGGATGAAGTATGATTCTACAGGGACCTTTCCTGTGACTGGTTCTACTTTATTTTTAAAGTGGGAATTTCTCTGTACTCTACGCCAGGACAACATAGTCATCTAATCCCAATAATAATGCTTTCTCTATATGGCTTTACAAATCTATAAAATTATTTCTTCTTTAAATACAATAAGTGGGATTCATTCCAAACGTTTCCCAGGCCAATTATCTTCTTAATTGAAATAGGAAGATAAAAGAAACAAGAGGTAAAATGTGGATGAAGTGGAAGTGGCAGGAACTTTGGGAGGAAACGATAGAGTGTATTCCTACCAGTCACAATCTTCCAAATAAAATCTAGAGCTTAGGGTCCTAGATTTCTGAATATTAAAAAAAAACATAGATAGGACACCCTTTCCCAAACAGAAGGATGTCCAGGCTCCATTAGTGCCATATTCATCTCTGAATGGCTCTTGAGAGCACTTGATATTATGCTCATCTAATCAGTAAATGATTCATCGGTTCACATTGGCAATTCTTTATCGAGTTGCCATCATATCATAGGTACTCTTTTACTGTTGGGAAACTTTCAAAAAAAAAAAATCTGACAATACAACCATGAAGACTCTTAATTAGAAAGGAAAACTGTATGTGTCTTGATGAAAGCCTAAAGTGAAACTTTGCAGAACTCAGATTTCAAAACATGCACTCACTTATAAAGTAGAAACGGCAAATAAGCATAGGACTAGAAAGGAATGGTGGAGAAGCTAAAGCCTAGAAGTGAGGAGAGGGCATTTATAGGGAAGGAAATATGGGCCCAGGCAAGTTAAATATGGATCTGTACTTGGTTCCATTTGGTTCCAAAGAAAGTCTTCTTGGTCCCAAAGTCAGGGTTGGTGAATCAATGGGCTCCTGTATAACTATGCCCAATTAGGAATGGGGGATAATATAGATTTTATAGATCACATTCTTGTCCTTTTTTTTCCCTCCCTTCCACATCCAGACACTCCCCTGCAGGTGACTCCAAGTCTGAGCATTCAATGACAGTAACAGGCCATTCTTGTAGCTGTATAGTTTTGCCTGAGCCTTGGTGATGCCACTGGACATCTGCTTTTCTTTACCTAAAATCTCTGTGTCAACAATCTGTGCGTTCCATGTGTTTTCCAAGATGAGAGTCTGCATCACTTTGGCCAGCTCTACCTCAGGAGCAATCATCTACTCCCTCTTCACTGACTACTGGGAGCAAAGCCCTTCAGATACATTGCCTCTAATTTTTCCAGCCATCTAAAAGGATATTATTTTCCTCATTTTACAAAGGAGAAATACAGGGCTCAGTGAAACTAGGGAACTTATCCAAAGCCATGTAGTAAAAAGGCTAGAACAAAAAGTCCACACCAGGTCTCTACATTTCCTTTCCTTTCTCCTATTCCCTAGCTTCTTCACCCAGGCCCTACTGGTGGTGATACACTTCCAAATAACACTTCCAGGTCCTCTGGACCTACAGCGGTCCCAGTGGGCCACACACTGAGGCTTGCCAGGACTGTCATCTCGCATGTACCATCAAATGCTTTGAAAACTGTGTGTTCCCCATGGTCTGGGCTGCTTCTCAAGACCTGCGGTGAGTGTGCTCTCTCCAACAGGTGGGTCTAAATCTACCTGGTTTCCCTAGGCTGCCTCATTCCATGTGGAGAACCGAGACTTTTGTGATGACCCTTACTTATCTCTTGAGAATCCCTTAGAAGACTAAGGTTATTGTTTTTTTTTGTTTGTTTTTTTTTTTCTAAGTCATTTGAGAAGAATTGTGATTTACCCTAAATGGTTAAAGTTTGGGGTTCCAAGTCAAGGTCTGTGTTTTATATCTGATATTAAGTTGGGAACCTAATTCTGAGCTTTTATTCACTCATTTGAAAATGGAAATAATAATAAGTCTTGGGGGTACCTGCTGAAAGGAGTTAATTTATGCTAGTCCTTTTCAGGGTGCAGACAAGAGTACTCAGCCTGGGTCTGATTACTCTTCAGGCCCCTTTCCTTGGCCTGCAGATGGCCGATCACCTTCTCACTGTGTCCTAACATGGCCTTTTCTCTGCTTCCCTGTATCTCCTTCCATGTCCAGGTTGCCTCTTGGATTCAGGCCCATCCTAACAAACCTATTTCAATTTAATCACCTTTTAAAAGACCTGTCTCTAAATGCAGTCACATGATGAGATACTGAAAGCTAGAGCTGCAGTATTTTAATGAAGGGGGTGTGTGTGTCATAATTCAGCTCATAGCATTAAAACCCTTAAAAATGTACAAGCCACTTCTGGGAATCTGTTCTAGGGAAAGTGAGATGTGTCCAAAGTTCCTTATAACAGGAGTCCTGCCTTTGCCTATAAGACACTAAGCTTTGTCTAGGTGAGCCTGAGGGAACAGACCTCCAGACTACTTTGTGTCCTCAGTCTGTAGGCAGAGGCTGAAGGAATTGGGGGCTTCAGGGGCTAAGAAACAATGTATGCTCAAATCCCTCTATCCCAGCACTTGGGAGACTGAGACAAGAGGATAAGAGATTTGCAGCCAGCCTCAGCAGTTTAGTGAGACCCTCAGCAAATTAGCACAACCCTGTTTCAAAATAAAAAATAAAATAGGGCTGGAGGTGTACCTCGAAAGTAGAATGCCCCTGCATTCAATACTCAGTAACACACACACACACACACACACACACACACACACACACACACACACACAATATAGAGTTAGGAGGAACCAACTCGTTAGTGCACCCATTCCTAAGGATTCCTATGAATCTCAGAATGTCATAGGCTGAGATGCTGCATGAATAGGGGTGGACACAAAAGCCCATGGGAAGTATATTACTACTCCTAGATAGACCTTGGCTGTACTCACAAGCTCAGGAGATCCAATTAAATTCAGCAATAGAAAAAGCATGGAAAGTTGAGCATGGTGGTGCATGTCTGTAATCCCAGTACTCGGGAGGCTGAGACCAGAGGATCACAGGTTCAAGGCCAGCCTAAGCAACTTATTGAGACTTGTTTCAAAATAAAAAATAAAAAAGACTAGGGGTGTGACTCGGAGGTGGAATGCCACTGGGTTCAATCCCCAGTACCGAAAAGGAAAAAAAAATTGAGGAAAACAAAAAAACAAAGAATGAATAATTAGGGGATAGGTTTAAGAAAATTGTTCTATACTTCTATAAATATAATATTATGTAGCTATTAAAATTATATTATGAAAGGATATATATTCTTGGGAAATATTCATGATATAGTGCTAAATAAAAAAGACAAGAATAGTAAATACAGAATAATAGGTTTTCAGTTAGTAAAAATGATCCTATTAAATATACCAGGTAGATAGATAATGAGTTGTGGTTATGTTTGGATGAGAGATTCAAACTATTCTTTCTTAGTGATTTTTCTGTGCTTTTTTCAAGTTTCCTGTATTGTGCAGAGGCTATTTATAAAATTTGAATTTTAAGAGAGTTTAATAAAAGAAAAGCCGGCTCTGCTCAGATGGTATCCAGACTGATCCCTGTCATTACACTGTCTCTGTGATTTGAGAGGGACTGTTTTCCTTCACGTTTTGAAATTGTCTTTCCCGATTTTTTTTTATTAAAAATTTATTCATTTTGAATAAAGTGACAATGATAGCAGATAGTAATTTAAAATACATTTACTTGGGAAAAGAGAAGTTTGGTAACCTGGCCGGCGCTATTGTTTAAAGCATTTTCTATGTCTCTGAGATCCAAAGTCTGGGATCCATTGCAGTAAATATTTCATAATTTGCCATAAAGCTCTCACACATACATCTGAAGCATCCGTGTAGAGAGTCTTTCTCTTTCTGCCCAGCAGGCGGTTCTTTGTGCTTCACCAGAGCGTGTTGTCATTCCTGCTCCACATGGGCCAAGGGACCAGCCGGTGGATTGGGATGACATGCCCACCTGCCTCTCCGGGGGCCTATGCTACATTGGAAAGCGCAATCGTTTCAAAACAGTCTCCGTGTTCTAGCTATACATTTCTATTCATAAAATACATACACATATCTACTTATGCATTTATACATATGCAATATACATGTTACTTTTTTTCTTTGTACTGGGGATTGAATCTAGGGTCATTCTACCTCCAATTTACACCCTCAGCTGTGTATGTATGTATGTATGTATGTATGTATGTATGTATGTATTTATAACAGGGTCTTGCAAAGTAGCTGAGGCTAGCATTAGACCTGTGATCCTCCTGTCTCAGCCCTCCAAATGCTGGGATGACAGACATGTGCCACCATACCTGACTTACTTTCTTTTAAACCTAACCAGTTCTGCACATTTTTTTCTGTGGTAGCCAACATTCTATAGATTGTTTTCTGTTCTGTAAAACAGAACAGAGCTACCTTATATGATTCGAGTACATATTTGAAGTATACAATTCAGTTCTTTCACTCATGAAAGAACCATCATGCCCTTTTCTTTATGAAATGGGACCCAGGTCTCATTGTTTTCTTAATGTAAAAAGTCCATTTTGCATCCAGTCTTCTCCAATATATACCTTGTTTTTCTGGAATTATTTAGTTTTTTTTAATTAATAATGTAAAAAAAGTGAGATGAACTATAAACAATTAATTCAAGCTGAATTTTTGGAGAGCAGTAACTTATTCATTGAGAATATATTATAAAAGATAAATCATAACCAAGATTAATTGAAATGTTAGTCAGGGTGTGTATAATGTTGGTCAGGGTGTGTAAAATTATATCAGATACTCCAGAAAGAATTTTAATTTGAAAACCATAGTAACTGATAGTTCTGCATAGAAATCACAAGACTATATTTCAAAATACATATATTGAATACTTAACATAGCATTTAGTATAGTGCACAGAGTGCCTTAATCAAATAATTCTATAAATAATCCTGTCCCATTGGCAGGCGAGTTTGTGGATGGGGATGGGAGTGAGGTGTTGGGGAGACCACAGGGCACCTGCAGGAAAGTCAGGGTCCTGGAAGGAGTGTTCTGAGGCCACTGAAAGAAGCTCCCTTACTTCACGAATGTGAGGGGTGACGTTCATCTCCTAGAGTCCTCCGAGAGGGTTTTTGTTTGTTCATTTTAAATTAGGGGATGAAAATGATAATCCCCAAGGGGTTTATCGTGGCTCTGATAATATTTAATGTTTTCATTGTGACCTGGATGTTGAAGAAATGAGCATCTCTATTGAAAAGTTTGCTGTCTTAATAGTTTTTCCTATTTATTACATTCAACTTTTCCTCCAGATTCATGTAAATTTGAAAAACGAAAATGTGTTACTCTTAAAATTCTTAGCAGATGTTCAATACATTTCAAATGAATGGGTGAATAAATGGAAAGGACTAATGGCATTTTAAACTTTAAAAATTTATTATGAAGAATTTCAAGCAAAAAGAAGCTGAGTGAATGATACAATGAATTCCACATACTTAGTAGATTTGTCAATACCAATTCATAACTCATTTTGTGTCATCCACACTTGTTCTGTCCCCTTGGTTGGATATTTTAAAGCAAATTCAGATATTTTACTGTTTTATCTATAAATATTTTAATATGTATCTCAAAAAATGCTCTTCAACATAACCATAATATCACACCAAATTTAATAATATTCTTGATATCTGGACAAAGACTGTTTTACATGTACATCATCTGTTTAAAATAGAATCCAAGCCAGGCATGATTACACATGCCTATAACCCTAGTACTTAATAGGCTGAGACAGGCAGATCTCAGCTTTTAAGCTGAGACTCAGCTATTAAGCAAGACTTTTAAGCTGAGACTCAGCTATTAAGCAAGACTCTCAGCAACCTAGCAAGACCTATTTAAAACAAAAAATAAAAAAGGGTGGAGGTGTAGCTCGGAGGTAGAACACCCCTGAGTTCAATCCCTAATACAATCAACCAATAACAATCAATCAATAAAATAGAATCCAAATAAGGTCCATAAGTTGCAGTTAATTAACATATCTCTTAAGCTTCACTTTATGTTCTCCTTATTTTTTCCTTCCTACAGTTTATTTGTTAAGGTTTTCACTGCAGCATTTTCATAGGTGGATTTGGCTATGCGCCTCATTGGTATTGCTTAGGCTGTTTTCTTGTCTTTTTTTTTCCCCATAAATTGATAGTGTGTCATTGACGTATGATCAGATACACGTTTGACTCTTTTTCAGCAGGAATATTTTACAAGTGGTACTGTGTACATCCATCAGGAGGCACAGAATGTCTGGTTGTCCCTCTTTGTGAGAAGTTAACAGCTATTAATGATCATCGCCTAGGATCCATTAATTCATTAAAAGCATCAAAATGCACTCTTCTATTATTATTTCTTCATTTACTAGCTTGAATACTTCTCTAAAGAAACATTCTTTATCAACTGTTTATTTACCTTGAGGTATAGTTCATATAACTGAGGCAGAATAGATGCTTCTTTCTCTGTATTAACCAGTTTTCAGAAAAATGAGTTAGATCTCTAACATTTTCCAAAAGGATCTGAGGAATTTTTTAAAGTTTCATGACCAACTCATGAATTTAATCATGCTTGATAAATTTTAATTCATTTTATATATCATTGGATTTCTGTTCAAATTATTTTATCTTTAGCCAATAGTGTCTAAAGATCACAATCTGGATGTTAGAGGTGCCTATTGCTTCTGACTGGACATAGCTTTTCAGTGGACAGAACTGAAGAATATGTTTTGTTTTGTTTTCACGATTTCACACTACTTTTAGCTCAAAATCAGGACTATACAGGACATAGGATTTTTTTTTTTTTTTTGCTTAGACTCTTCCTGCATCTGCATTGCCTTGTTGCACACAAAAATTTCTAGTTGTAACATTAATTACTTATCTGCTGCATCCCACAACAAACATAAAACAGAATCAGAATAATATTAAGACTACCAACAATATAATCACTGAAAATAATTTAGATCATGTTTGCAGTTCTTTGGTCCTTAGATTATATTCCACTAGAGATGAATTTTCAAAATATGGCATTTGAAATTTACTTGGGATAGTTCCCTTCTTTTTGGTTATGCCACCATACTAGATACACAGCTAATAAAATACACACATGTGTATACACACACACACACACACACACACACACACACTCAATTATATTGCTATATACCTTTTTTCTCACCTTGCCTTTTTGGCTAGCATTTAACCCAGGACATCATTCCATAGTAGTATATAGAAATACTTAACATTCCTTTTTAATACTCTACTGTGTAGATATGTCAAAAATTACTTATCTCTTCCTTATTGATCTGGGTTGTTTACAGTATTTTGCATTTACACGTTTTTACAAACCATGTTGATTAATGGGTTTGTGCATTAGATGTTTGAATGTCTTCATATTTTGCTTGTGCATATTTGTGATAGATTTTTATAAGTGGGATTTTTGTGTCAAAAAGTTAATGCATTAGGATATTTCTTGGCAAACTTCTTTATCTGGAATTTGCACCACTTTTCATACCAAAGAGTAAAGCATGAAGCTGCCTTACCATAGCCTCAACCTAGAATTATATTGTCTAATATCAGAGATTGATTTAATTGGCATTTCTCTTATGAAGAAAGTTGAATTTTTTTTCAGAACTGGGGATTGAACCCAGGGGCATTCTACCTCCAAGCTATACCCCTAGTCCTATTTTTATTCTTTATTTTCAAACAGGGTCTCACTAAGTTGTGGAGGGCCTCACTAAGTAGATGAAGCTGGCCTTGATCCTGTGATCCTCCTGTCTCAGCAACCCACGCCTGACTGAATATTTTTTCCTATGACTGAGAGTCAGCTGTATTTCTTTTGGCATAAGTGCTTTCTCTTATCTCTAGTCCATTTTTCTATAAGACTTTGAACCTTTGACTTCTCAGTTTTTAGAAGCATTTTATATATTGAGTTACTAACTCTTCGTGATGCAAGTTGCAACTATTTTTTTTTCATTTTTCTACTTGACTTTTTACTTTATGATATTTGTTTTACCATTCAATTTTTAAAAATTGTACATTACTAACTGTATTACTTTGCACGCTTTTTATTGGGGTTGTGAGTCATGGTGTGGGGAGTAGTCCCTTTTCCAAATTAAACAGAAACTCCCCTGATTCCAAGTTTTATTTCTAGAACTTTCATGGTTCATTAAAGCTTAATATTTAACTGCAGTATATTTGAATTTACTTTTGCACATGGATACAAAATAGGCTCAATATTACCTTTTTCCTTATGGCTATCTATTTATCCCAATACCTTTTATTAGAAAGTGCATCTTTTCCCCATTGATCTTAAATACTTGAAATATTGCCCTCTTTCATGTACATTTCCAAATAGAGCATTCCCAGATGTTCTATTCTGTTTCACTGGTCAGGCTGTCTGTCCATATCATAGTGGTTTACTTACAGAAGCTTTAGCTATATTTTAATATTCTGTAGGGCTAGACTACTGCTCCCTTCTCCAGTCTCTCCCCTCCCCAGAGTTTCTTTGGCTATTATTCTTCCAAATGAAAATTACAATTATTTTTAATTACTGAAAAAGCCTAATGGTATTTTTATTAAGATCACATTTCTTTTAAATATCTTACTGAAAAATAATTGACATTTTTAGAATACTGAACTTTACTATGTCTTTCCATGTGTTTTAGTCTTTTTTTTTTTTTTTTTTTTTGTCTTTTGGGGTATTTTATAGTCTTCCACAAGGAGCCTTCTCTTATGTGTGCTGTTGTGTGTTTGTACAGATAAAGGCTGTTGATTTTTACTTAATAAATTATAAACTGCTAGTGTCCTGAGTTCTGTTTTTGTTCCTAGAAGCTTTTTCTTTTTTGCATTCTCCGCGTATATAGTTATATCATTTCTACTTATTAATTAGTTTATAATTAGGATATTAAGGGTTTCTATCTCTGTTAGAGTATGTTGTATTTTTCTAGAAAATAATATATTTTATCTTGGTTTTAAAAATTTACTTGCATTGAGTAGTACAAAGCAGTCTCGGTTTTTTTTTAAGTTATCTTCATCTGGATAAACATTTCCCTCTTCTTAGTTTTGTGTATTTGGACTTTCTCAAGTTTTTCTTTTGTAATAAGTTATTTTCTCACTAAAATGGAATATGAAAAAGGAGAATCCTAAGTATATATTTTAATGAGTTTTCACAAAGTAATCACACCTTTGTAGCCCAGTGTGTATCAAGAAATCAAATATTCTTGGAGATAGAATATCCAGGGACCCTACTGTGTCCCCTCCTGCTTACTACAGCTTTCTTGCTCCTGGAGGTAACTACTATCTGACTTCTAAAACTATATATTTATTTCCTCTGTTTGCCAAATTGAGGCTAGTTTCTTTCACTCAGTGTTGCATTGGTGAGATTCTACCTATTATTAAATGTAACAAGGTCATTTTTTAAATATACTTTTACTCTAGGTCATTCATTTTAATTGCTGAATAAAATTCCATGTATTAATCTCCCACAAATTAATAATTTTTCTATTGTCTATTAATATACAGATTGTTCCAAGCTGGTGTCAAATAAGACCAATGCTACTATGAACATGCTTACACATGTTTTCTAATGCATACGTATGCATTTCTGTGTGGTATGCACCTGTGAGGCAGTTGGCTGCGCCATGGATCATACCACATGTTCAGCTTTGGTCAAAACTTCCAAACAGCTTTTCAGAATGTTTGTTCCAATGTACAGTCCCCAGACCAGTTCCTGTTCCTCCACATCCTTATTAAACTTGGTATTATCAAGCTTCTTAAATTTAGATACTGTGGTTTTAGATTTGCTTTTTACTGATGACTAAGGAACACCTTTTCATATGTTTTAGCATGTATTTGGAGATGTTCTTTTGTGAAATGCCTATTCAAGTGTTTGCCCATGTTTTATATTGAATAGAAGGGATGATCATAAGCATCTTCATTTCATTCCTGATCTCAGAGGAAAGTTCTAGTACTTCAACATTAAGTACTAGATTTAAAGTAGGGTTTTGAGGGGTTGGGGATATAGCTCAGTGGTAGAATGCTTGCCTAACACATGTGAAGCCCTGGGTTCAATCCCCAGTACTGCAAAAACGGAATAGTTCAAATAAGGGTATATCCCTACAAGAAAGTTTCCCTACCAATCTCACTAACATGTATAGGGAGAAAAATACATCAAGTGATGTGTGTGTCTATGTTTGTACATCTTTGAATGTCATTATGATGGATAATTACATTGTACCAATAAAAGTATAAAACATAAAAAGGGGATGAAGATGAAAAAAATAAAGTAGGTTTTTTTGGGGAAGTGGACACTTTTTATCAGATTTAGGAAGTTTCTACTATTCCTGGTTCTTGAATTTTTTAAAATAAATGAATGATGAATTGTATCAAAATTTTTCTGTAACCATGGAATGATAACATGACTTTTATTCTAATTTTAATGTGGATTACATTAGCTGATTTCTTTTGTTTAAATTGTAATATAATTTACTTACATTAAAACCCACAAGTGTTAAGTGTGGCAATTGATGAATTTTCGCACTAATATTTAGATTAAGATTTAGGTTGTTCATTCACCAGAAAGTTCCTTTGTGTCCATTCCCAGTCACTGCACAAAGTAACCACTAGTCTAGTCTTTATCATCATAGATTATTGCTAACTTTATTTGAATAAAATCATATAGTGTGTACTTGAAGTACCTGGCTTTTTTCATCACTATAATATTTTTGACCCAAGTGTTATTTAACAACACACATTTACATTTCTAGATAAAAGACTTTGCTTTGTTATTTTTAGCTTTATTGTATTTTAGACAGAGACTATTGTTTGTATTATTTCTTCTTTTTAGAATACACTGTGGTATGGGGCTGAGAATATCATTATTTTAACAGAAGGAAGCAGATTGATTCTCATAGTATGGTCTTATGAAGGAGGCTTGGGTCTTCAGAGAAGCTCTTTAGTTGTCACAGTTCCTTGGAGGTGGGAGTAAAGCAGGTACAGATGCTGCAATCAATTTTTTCAGGATTAGAATTCAATTTTATTGTTACAATGGAAATCCAATATCAGTGTATTAGTTTTAGAATTTAACTGCAATTTTGCTGCCTAAAAGGCTATTACATCACAGAAAGATCAAGGGCTTTTGAAGTTCATCTCTGTCCTTACTGCCTATAATGTTTGGTTGCTTAGAATCACTTATGTCAGTTTCCTTATTGGTAAAATAGAAATAATAGCAACTATTTAATATCATTTTTGTGATGACTGGATGAAATAGCTTATGTAATGCATCTGGTGCGTGGAGGAGGCCCTTAATACCTAGCAGCTGTGGCTATGATTGTTATCAGCCTTCAATAGTCTTAGTTCGTGTGCTATTCTCACTGACCCACGATGACATGACATGTAGGTCTAGGTGGACTAAGCAGCCATTGAGCCTGTATCCCAATCAAGCTGTGTTTCTTTGAGTTGAGTTATTGTCCTCCATTCAAATCCAAATCCTATAGAAAAAGCATCACAATAAACTATAGCAGTCCCTTAAACACTTGGGTTAATTATAATAGTAGCTGATTCTGTGTGTGTGTGTGTGTGTGTGTGTGTGTGTGTGTTACTGGGGATTCAACCACCCACGGGCAGTTTACCTCTGAGCTACACCCCCGTTACTATTTGATTTATTTGAAACAGGGTCTTTCTAACAGGGCCTTGGTAAGTTGATAGTTGATGAGGCTGGCCTTGAACCTACAATCCTCCTGTCTAGGCTTCCCAAGTACTGGGATTACAGGTGTGCACCACCAAGCCTGGCTAGTGGGTGATTCTTGATCATTAGTGGCCAAAGGTAGATTCTGGTAGATTAGAGAAAAAAAGATCTTGTGAAAAAATAGGAAGAAGGGCTGGAAATGCAAGTGGCAAAGATGAGCAACTTTATTTTCTTCCTTATTTTGCCCAGAAATGGGCCCTGCTAAAATAACTAGTTGAAACCAGTGATCAGCATTCATTCACAAAGAGCACCTATCAGAGGCTCCCAGAGACCTTTGTCCCCACCTCTGGATTTTGCATTCTCTTCCACAGCAGTCCAAAATTATACCTTTCCTCACCTCCATGGTACTTTCAGTTTGTCCCCTTGGCTTGCAGCTAAATCCTCGTGTTTGCACAGTCTCATTCATTACACTCTCCCAATTTGAGAAGAATGGAGCTTTGGGGAGGGAGAGGTCATGCAGTGGGAGGATATGAGTACCAGAGAAACTCCTACCTGTGACAGTCTGTACTTCTCAAGGTCACAGGGATTAAGCCCCTTGCAGTCCATTGTGAGGGGAAGGTTTTCTTCTCTCCTATCATGATTGCAGTGTGGAATGACTGATTGGGATAATAACGGTATGCTTCAGGCTGATTGATGCACTGACAGTGCCAGGCTCCATGTAGGACCCACTGCCAAGCCTTAGGACCTCCCAGGACTGTCAACAGCCTATTTTTCTACTTGACTTATATTGCAACCACCTTTAATCCAAGTACTTAGGTGTCCTAGACAGGAGGATTTTAGGTTCAAAGCCAGCCTCATCAACTTAGCAAGGCCCTGAGCAACTTAGAGAAACCTTGTTTCAAATAAAAAAATCAAATAGTACTGGGGGTGTAGCTCAGAGGTAGACCCCTCCTGGGTGGTTCAATCCCCAGTAACACACACACACACACACACACACACACACACACACGAGAGTATCAGCTACTATTATAATTCCAAAATGCCCCTGGATTCAATCCCCAGTAAAGCACACACACGCACAGATACACATGCAGACATGCACATTGGTCAACAGGATGAGGGTAAGGTCCTAGCAGGTCCTGTTGGTTTTGTATGTCTATTTATGTTACTGTTTACCATCTTATAACAAAATCACCTCTAGGCAAGTCTGCATGTAGATAGCTCACCCCTAGTCAATGCTTGCTCTTGATATGCCCATCACTGCAAGGTTTTAAACCTTCTCAAAGAATCATAACTGTCTCATTAAACTGACTTCAAAACACAGGTTTTTATGTGTACACATATGCTTATGTTTGTGTTTGGAAATTTTTCATATCCATTTTTGAGCACTCTTGTACACAGAACTAGTTGGCTTTTCAAAATTTGTCATTCAGGAATGACCTCATACATTTTAGTTCTCACTTATAACCTCTAGCTTTTATTTATAATTGAACACCGTTTCAATCAATGCAGGAATCAAGATTAGGTGTTAAAGGATAGCACTGAGACAATGTTGGCAATCTAAGAAGAGAACAACTCAATTTGGACTCTTAAAGACCCAGAAATCTTGCTTTTCAATTGGTGCTGGGGATGATCAGCCCTTGAAATCATATCAACGCAAGCCCACACAAATGTCTTTTAAAACCAACACCTATTTTAGGAATTCAATGAGAAATATAGCCTGATCATTCAAGTTGGCATAAAATTCTCTTTCTATAATCAATGTATATGAGAAGCCAAATCATAATCCAAGGCATAATGCCTTTTTTGCCTATACATGGTAATCATATTTTTCAATTTTAGCCATTTAAGTATGTGTGTAGTGATATCTCAGAATGCTTCTAACTTTTGTCTCCCTAATGATTAACAGTTTTTAGCACCTTTTCATTTGCATATTTGTTACTCACACATCTTCTTTTATGAAGTATCTGTTAGTCTTTTGACCATTTTTAAATGTCTGTGTTTTTTTTTCATTGATTTGTAGTTCTTTGTATTTTATGTATACAAGTCCTTCATCAGAAATATAAATGGCAAATATATTCTTCTAATTTGTGGCTTGTTTTCTTATTTTCTTAATTACATCTTTTGATGTGCATAGGTTTTTAATTCTGGAGCTGTACAATTTACAAAATTTCTTGAGCTAGCGCTGTTTGTATCCTAAGAAAATTTTGCCTACCCCAAATTTGTCAGCATATTCTCCTAGGTGTTCTTCTATCAGATGTATAATTTTGGCCTTTTCTGTTCAGATTTATGACCTATCTTGAATTGTCGTCGTCGTCGTCATCATCATCATCATTTTGCATGGTGCGAGAAGATCAAGATTCATCTTTCCCATGGATAGTCACTTTACAGCTAAAGTGATCCCTTTAAGATGTAAGTCTGCACATGCTACTCCCTTATTCAAAGCCTGCTAATAACTTCTGTTACATTAGAATAAAACCCCAAATCCTCATCATGGCCTTATGGCCATATAGGATCCTTTGTGATCTGGTCCCTCACTGCCTTTGTCACCTCATCTTACCTCTCTGATCTCCTCCTCTCTTGCCCTGGAAAGCCAATCACACCAGCCTCCTGTCTGTTTCTCAGATGTGTCCCACTGTTCTCTCACCTCTGCTCCGGTCCTGACTCACATCCACTTGATTTGCTTCCTTACTTTGTTCATGTGTCCACGCCAATGTCCTCCCCTCAGGAAGTGTGTCACTGTTCACTTAGTCACCTTTCTTTCCTTTCCTCACTTATTTCTTCTTCATAACACTCAACAGTAATTGAATGTATGATATATAACCTGTAGCATCTATATAGAAATTTATTTGTCTATTCCCTTTATTCCTTATTTGGAATTGAGGATTTGTGATGGTAGGAATTTTATCTAAAACTCTTAAAGTTTCTATTGTAATATTAAACCTAGGAATTCAACACATGTTAAGGTAGATTGGTTATTTTGGCAGTTTGGCCTCCTGTCTTTTAAAATTTCATCAGTGTGAGTCAACCTCTGAGAAATGGAATCCCTTTTAATGTCCTGCAAAAATCAAGTTACTGACCTTATATGTGAGTCCCAAAACAGTGATAAATACACCAAGCTGATAGCAAAGGCACTTCCAAAGAGCTGCCCTATGCTGGGGACCCTTCTGCATTATTGTCTGTGTATGCCTTCATTTAAAACGTCATCACTTACATTCTCCTACAAAAAAAGAGTACAAGAAGGTCTGGAATGACTTCAGCAGGATTCCTGTATAACACAGAGGTGAAGAGCGCAGGCCCCAGGTGAGACATCCTGGGTTTGAGTCTTCTGCCTGGCGGTAGCTCAGCAAGGTGGGTAAACTGTTTAATCTCTCTACACTTTAGTTTTCTCAACTGTAAAGCAGAGGGAATAAGAGTGTTCATATTAGAGTGTTTTGGCATACATAAAAAGCTCAGAATAGTGTCTACCACATTGTAAGCACTCAACAAATAGTAAGAATAATAATTATTCTTCTCTTGTTTCTGTCAGTCTTTCAAAGATTGAATCAATTCTTACTGGTTTTATCACAAGATGAGAGGAAATAGAAAAATAAAAAGCTTTGAGCTTTGTTCCTATCACCGACTCTCGTCTGCTTCTTTAATTTAGGAGGGTTTGATAACTGGAAAGAAGGCTTGTCGTAGTCTAGGTCCCATTAGGCGAGTGGAGGGTAACCAGGAGATTATAAAATATTATGAGTATACCTGGGAATGGTGGCACACACCTGTAATCCCAGTACTGGGAGGCTGAGATAGGATCCCAGATTTGTGGCCAGCCTTAGCAACCTAGTGAGGCCCTGTTTTCAGATAAAAAATAAAATAGGGCTGGGAGTGTAGCTAAGAGGTAGAATGCCTCTGGGTTTAATCCCCAGTACCACATACACACACACATACACACACACACACACACACACATACACACTCACACTGAGTTTATCAAATGGTGGGGGAAATGCCAGAAATAATTGCTTCTAATTTTGCACCTTAGGGCTCCATTGAGACCTCATTGAGATGATCTGAGCTGATGGCTGGACCCCTGAGCCCCGCAGGTAAACAGAGCTCCATCAGTGCAGCAATGGTCCATTGGCTGCACCAGCTGGTGGGCTCCATCTCCACACCCAAGGCAGACACCAGGCAACAGAAGCCTACAAAGTAGTATTTTCCTAAAAGAAAATATTCACTGCCAAATGTCTTTTTTCTTCTTGTTCAAAATCCCTGCTCCATTGGCTATATTGAAGAACTGTTTAAAACAATCTGGGCGTGGTGGTGCATGCCTGTAACCCTAGTACTTAGGAGGCTGAGACAGGATTATTGCAGGTTAGAGACCAGCCTCAGCAACTTAGGGAGACCCTCAGCAACTTAGCAAGATCCTGTTTCAAAATAAAAAAATAAAAAGAGCTGTGAGATTAGCCCTGAGGTAGAATGCCCTTGGGGTTCAATCCCCAATACCAAAACAAAACAAAATAAAAACTGTTTAAATGAAACAACACAGAAACCATCAGAAAGGACATATATTGTGCACTTTGTAGGTTTCAGACACCTTTCAATGTGTTTTACTTATACAAATACACTTAGTTTTACCAGTAACTCCATGAGATAGGAATTATCATTATCCCAATTTTATAGAAAAAGAGACATGAGGGCCAGGAGTATATCCATTGTCACAGAGTTGGAAAGGAGGGGGCTGAATTTTAGCTTGGGCTCTTATGATTCTAGAGAACTTCTGCTCACCACTATATTGTCTAGGAAAGTTCTTAGCCATACAAAGATTATGCAAATTTTGGTTATTGCTACTATTCTTATCATAAATAGACCTCTCTTACATATGGAAGCATTAATTTCTCATTTAAACCCTAAAGATAAGTGTAAGATGCGGGACTATGCAGAGGAAAACTTTGCATACACCCCTGTGACTGGTTAAAAAAAAATGTACCTACATCTATTTTAGTGGCTATTTTCTGTCTGCTCTGGAAAGTTACCTGACTTCTCTGCCTGCCCAGCTGTATTTTTTTTTTTTTTTTTGGTGGTGGTGGTGGTAATGAGGATGGAACCCATGGTTATTCTACCTCTGAGCTGTACCCCCCGCCCTATTTTATTTTTTATTTTTAAAGCAGGGTCTCATTAAGTTATTGAGGGCCTTGTTATGTTGCTGAGGCTGGCCTCTAACCTGCATCCTGTCTCAGCCTCCCAAGTACTGGCATTACAATCCACCTGTATTTTTTGTTTTCCCAGAGTTTTAGGAAGGCATGTCACCTCTTTCTTCAGCTCCGGTCACTGCCAGAGAGTTTCAAAATGGAACAGCCAGTGTCTTTAGCTCTCTACACTGTATATATGAATTCCAACAGGTACGTTCCGAAGTTCTGCTCTAAGAAACAAGTAGAAATATAGTAATATTGGACAAGGGAGTATTACTGAAGGCAGATTCTTGCCTGGAGAGACCTCTCCCCAGTGCTGCCCCTTTTTCCTTTAAGACTGATCAGGAAGTGGGTATTGGAGAGGTAACTCCTGTCTTTCATTCTTCTTGAGCCAGAGAGAAGTACTGTTGTTGCCAGGGTGAGACAGAGAGAACTATGATCTGGGCTGAGACCCCTTGCAGGTTCAGAGACTTAATGAAGGATGTTTAGGGTAAACGTGTTCCCAGCCTTAAATTCCTAGATGCAACCATTTTATTATGCTTTGGAGATGATGTGAGACTACTCTCCTTCTTCCTGAGCTTTAGAAGTATAGTCATGTGTCATGTAATGACATTTTGGTCAATAACAGACCACATATATAATGGTGATTCCCACAAGATTATAATGGAGCCGAAAAATTCTTATCACCTAGTATTGTGGCTATACTTTTTCTATATGTAGAAATGCTATTTGCCTGCAGTATTCAGTACAGTAGCATGCTGTACAGGTTTGTAGCATAGGAGCAGTAGCTCACCTCTATAAGCTAGGTGTGTCATAGGCTATCCCATCTTGGTTTGTGTTAAGTATACCTATTAGGTTTACACAACAACGAAATCATCTAAGAACACATTTCTCAGAATGTATCCCATTGTTATGTGATGCGTGACTGTAGATGGAACTTGACTTCACTTACAATCCACGTGACTCTCAGCACATTACTTGTTTTATTATTATTATTTGTAAAATGGGTTTTGTAATACCTTATGCCTTATTGTGAAAATGAGTGATACACTGTGTATAAACATGACATAGAAAAGGCACTCAGTAAGTGGTAGCTATTATTATTAACTCTTATGCTTGGAAGGTCTCAGGAACCCCTGCCTTATATTCAATCCACATAGGCATGTTCTAAATTATCATTTATCATTTTGCTTGGACCCATATTGGCTAAATGTTAATAGACTTCTTGGAAAAGTAGGCCTCCACTAGGCAGATAGTGAAACTGTCATCAATTTTGTAGGACCATGCATATAGGAAATATCACTGCAGGAGAAACCTCCAAAATTAAGATAATGCAAACTTCTAGCTCCAGAGAGAATGTGTGCACAGTCCACCAGTCTCCTGTGTGCCAGGTCTTTTCAATGTGACTTTGAAGTCTCTTTGCTTCTTTGTCTATTAGTTACTTCATTTGTAGAGGGGGGCATTAGCTGATCTCCAAATTCTTTTCTAGCTAAAACCTCCTATTAGCTTACTGATAAGGTGAGAGATGGCATGAGCTGGACTCTGGGTTTAGGAATTATGGATTTCAATGAGAAACCTGCTCCCTAAGAAGCAAGTTACTTTCTATTAACTGTTCCAGGTCATAGGAGAAGGCTTTAAGTCTCGAGAATGGAGCATTTCTGTCTTAGTCACAAGACTTTATTGAACAACAGAAAATATAAATTACTTGCAAATTCAAGGAATGAACTGGACTGCAAGAAGTCTCTGAACTGAAAGCACCTCTGGAAGTTAGGAATACAAACTGGTTTCAGAAATATTGTTTCATGGCCATTGCCCATGGTCCATTCATTTCTATTGTAAAACACAACCACTGAATATAAACATTTATTAGCAACAATTTCTTCCATATTGATTTGGGAATAGCCTGGGTATTGAGTGGTGATAAGTACTCTCTACTCATACAAGGTGAACAGTGTGACATCATTCATGCAATAACAAGCCTTGGATGTGAAAATCCAGAGAAATATTAGTAATTTGCTCTTAAAAGTTTAAATAGGGTACTTTAGAAATATAAACATAGCAACAATAATGTTCTGTGAGCTCCTTGAAGCTGGGGCTGTCTTGTACACTATATGCCAATAGATATTTGAACATTAAAAAGAATATTTAAGATTTGTGCCAAGGACATTTGAATTGAAATTTTCCTTGAGTTAAATTGAGCATTTTCTCAAGTGTTTCACTATCTTTTTCAAGACAATATTCTCATGTTAATTACCTCATTGAATCTTAAAGAATAAACTTCCATGAGTTATTTAGAAAAGTAATTCTTCACCTGGGATTGGTGAATTAAAGGTCCATCTAAGCCAGGCTCCCAGGACTTAGGAGGCTAAGACAGAAGGATAGCAAGTTGGAGGCCAGCCTCAGCAACTTCGGCCCTCAGCAATGTAGCAAGACACTGTTTCAAAATAAAAAATTGAAAGGACTGGGAGGTGTAGTTTGAGGATAGAATGCCTCTAGGATCAATACCCAGTACCAAAAAAAAAAAAAAAAAATCCATTTATCCTTTGAGACCAGCCATTTCTCTCCAGTTTCAACCACGCAACTCCAGGGAAACATGTGTTTTGGAACAAGGCAAAACTGCTGTTTGTTAGCTCTGTGAGTTGGACAGGTTTCTTACCTCCCCAAGCCCTGGTTTCCTTGTCTGAAACATGCCCTGGTTTGGCTGTGCTTTTGTCTTAGTCAAGATTAGATGTACTGTAGAGGCAGCCTCTAGGACAATTTCTAGCACAGAGAGAGCCATTCTTAGGAAAGATATTTTCCCTACTGGTTAAGATCTGACATTTTCTGCTAGAAAAGCACAACCTGTTGTTCCTCACTTTATTAAATCTAGACGAGTTCCTATGCCCTTTTCCTTGGCTTCAAGACAAGATGTGGGGTTTTAGAATTATCACACGAGACTGAAATGCCTTAACCTCCTGCCCTCCCTGCCCATGTGAGGGTAGTCACCCTGCCCGGGATGCACAGCGGGATGCACAGTGTCCCCTCACCCAGACCTACTGGTGTAAATGAGAGTGGAGAACAAGGTCCCCACGCGCAGCGGAATGATTCATGTGCAAACGCTCTCTCTGATTCATAGCAAGGGAGGAAATCATCCTGTCTTTCCCAGAAGCCTGAAGAGACAGCCTCATTTGGCGGAGACCTGGGGGGCTCCCGTCTTCCCGGCACAGAGTTTGGCTGTTGGCTGAATGGGCTGCAGTGACCAAATTGGTGAGGAATAGAGTGGAGTAGCGGGCTGACGAGTCACTGAGGTGCTGTGGGTAATTAGAGGTTCATTACAATCCCATAGTTTGTATCATGGCTCGGGGTCAACACGGGGTCACCGCACATTGCAAACTTCGGGAGCTTTGTCTGGGAGGATGACGCCAGCCCGGGAGGCTGGGAGAGCAAACGACTGACGAGGAGCCAGCAGGGCTGGGGCGCAGAGACACAGTCAGGGACTGGCGACAGCCGGATGTGGGGCAGTGGGCCCCACCGCTCCGGGAAGGGAGCAAAACACAGGCAGCTGAGCGAGCTTTCCCTCCGCCATCCCTGCCATCCCCAATTAACCTCCCACGCCCAGGGTTCCCAGAGGCTGGCATGGCAGGGGCCAGTCCAATTTCAGAAACTAATTGGGGCCTGACATTGGGTAGCCAAGTTCTTATTTTTCGGAGTAAGGACACTGAAAACAAACAAAACAGTTGCCATCCACTATCACCATCACTGCAGAAAAGGAAGAAGGCTTTTACACTACATCATGGGGGAAGGACATAACACAGGATAAGTGACAGTCATATAAATTTAATTAATTTAGCTCACCAAGTTGTGGTCATTTTTCTCATTACCATGAAGGCTTATGAAAACTCTCCTGCAGGCTGTCGTTGGGCTTCCCCTCCAGAACCAACACCATGGTGAAGCTGAGACACAGCTTTGTGGAGACTATTCACGGGGAGAAAAACAATACTACTGATTCAATCAACTCCACGAAGAAAGACTGTATGAAGAAGATTTCTTTATGAAGAACTTTATGAAGGAAAACAGCTTCTCTCCCTTCTCTTTAACTCCCTTCTGCACATTCTTTTTACTCCCCAGTTAAAAAGAAGAGAAAAACAAAAAAGGAAAGGTATAGGAAAGCTCATCTAGTTCATCAGAGCGACATTCAGAATTCTTCATTAAAATGTTCTAATAGATTTAACTGAGGGTTTGGATCATATTTTCCTTATAAGTGAAAGAGCAATGATGATTATCCATGTAAACCCCATTTTATTTGTAAAAGACTTTCACATTTACCATCTCATTTGATTCTCCAAACAATCTCTGTCATTAACATCATTGTTATATTACCCATTGTACAGATGAGGAAATTGAGGGTAAAATTTGCTCAGGTTTAAACATATGGTAAATCATGGAGGAGCTGGGATTCAAATCCATGTTCTCTGGTTCTAAATTCCATGCTCTTTTGTTAAACCAAACATTAAGGAATAAAAGAGATATCTGGGCATATTTTCTCCCATGCTTGGTCTATTTTATTCTCTGGGTTAAAATCACCACATTTTGGGAAAAATCTTCTACAGAACCAACATTTAAAGTGAGGTAGCTCCAAAACAAAAAGCCATATTCTCAGTCCCAAAACAATCTAATTATGAAGCATGGGTCATCTTCCAACTGGGGACATTTAAGATCCAATTTCTTTATTCCAAAAGAACCAACCTGCTGGGTGGGGTTACTCAAAAGAAGAAAGCAGAAAGCATTTCATTAACAAAACCAAACAAAAAAAAAAAGTGTCTCACCTGGAGCTGATGCTGTGTCTGTACTTTTAGATTTTTTTATTTTTACTTTATTTTTATTTTTGTTCTATCAAATTAACTATGTTCACTAATTTGTCACATTGAAGCATGTTGAAGTAGTGGACAGAGAGGCTATGGGGCAAGGGGAATGTGGTTTGGAGAGGGACAGCTGGCATGTGTCCCCTTGTATGTGACCAGGCGACCACACATGGCTTCCACACCTGCAGAGGGGTGGGAGCCCATTTGAGGTCCCCCTCAAGTCCCCCTCTGTTCATGACTGATTCTCCCAGACCTCTCTGCCCTAATCCTCATTCAAAGAGATGCTCTTTGAATTCTGGGCCTGCCCTCAGCTCTCTGTCCCTTCCAGTATGAGCACACAGCAATATCCAGAATTAACAGGGAAAGAAGGGCTTTCAGTTTAGAGATTAAAATCAGGGGTCCCTTGCCTATATCCCTTTGAATCTGTGAATGGGCTTTGTGTTTTGCTTTTGCCAAAGAGAAAGACCAGATTTCTAGGTAGGTTGGGAAGAGAAGTTTTCCATATTTTAAAATTCTTTGAAAATGTAAAGAATGGTGTAAGTGACTCTTTTTATATGCTGAAATGTGCATTTCATTTCTCTGATGAATGGAGTGAAGATATGATCCTGAGTAGTTCATAACTCTAATATTTTTAAAAGTTCTTCATATGATAAGGTTTGTTCTCTGAATTAAGAGGAAGGTGCCCATAGCATAGTGGTTTTGTCACTATCTTATGATTATATATAATACCATTGGTGGGAGGAAAGAGGATAAGATGGGTGGGAATGAGGTGACTAGCTTAAGTGAGGGGTCCTGGGAGGGCCTTTCTGAGGAGAGACCTGACTCTATGAGGAGAAACCCCACCTTCCACAGGAGGAAGGAACAGATGCTCCAGGGTGGGTTCTGGAGGAGGGACAGTGGCTGGAGGAGGGTGGGATAGGTAGGCAGGGCCTAGATCACCACAGGGTTCTGTAAAGAATTTGGGTTTGATTTTAATTGTAGCATTGTAGTGAGAAGTCACTGGGAAAGGACCAGGTCAGATTTACATCTGAAAAGAATCCCTCCAGTTGCTGCCTGGGGAACCGCATGTAGGGGGCCAGCAGAAGCAAGGAGCTCCTGGGGGCCAGGCCAAGGAAGACATGGTGGCTCAGATGAGAGTTTTCTTCTAACTCTGGCTCTAAGATCTATGACTTCATGACAATACATTCTAATATTGAATGCCTTTTGGCTCAACAATGTAGGGATCCCAACCTGTCAAAGCTGTGGGCACAGAACAAACAACACATTTTGTATTCTAAGTGTCTCTGGGAAAGGAAGAAAACATGACAGGCGGAAGGGAACAAAGGGTGTGTATGTGTTTTGCCATTGTCTCTAAAAGTGGATAATGTGCATTCAATTGCCCTCCCTCTTTCAACTCCCAGTGCTTATTTCTGCCCCACTAATTTTTTACATAATCACGTGTGGGGCCTTTCTGTGCACCGTCCCTTGAAGGAGATAAATCTTTTATTTCCAAGAATACCAGCTGTTCCTACAGGGCAGATACTGCGTTGATCCAGCTCCTGTAGTCAATGACTAGAACCTTACTATAATGAATTGAATGGTCACAATGAAAGAAGGACATTTAGTGAGTAAAACTGCGCTTGGAAAATATCTTGGTTACGTTGGGTGTCTCCTGGCTTTAAGGCAGCCAAAGGACATTCCCCAGGATGCTAATAGGTACTATTTGAAAACAAGTTTTGCTATCGGGCAGTTCAGGGAGTCTGTGGGTGAAATGAAATTTCATAGATTTCTTCACTATAGGACTTAGTGGTTTTACTACACTAACATCTATTGTGAATAGAAAGGAGTAACACAATTTGTAGTCTTTCCCTAACTTCTCTGACTATATTTCAGAGAACATCTTCTGAGACCACAGTTATAAAAACTGCACTATTTGCAAAAGATTTCAATGGGAGTCATAGTCGATAATAAAGTAAGTGCCCTTCTCTTCTGATTGTTATAAATAAAAACCAAAGCCTGTTAGCAAGGAAAAACAATTAGTAAAAGATTGAGTTGTCTTTTTCATAGTGATTGTTACAGGAAAACAATTTTTGAACATACTTTCTGCTCTTATCTTAGCAAAGCGCTGACTGAGTGTATCATCCTGGAATGAAGTACAGAATTCATTCACTGTTTCATATCAGAATCCACTGTTCAACAGTCAGTGTGTTGGAGCTATTAAAAAGAGATTAATTTACCAGTCATCTTTTCACCTACGAAACACAGTTAAAAACTGACAGACACAATCTTCCTGGAGGGTAGACATCTTTTCCAAAGTGGGTTGCTGGAAGTAAATTCTGCAGAGTCACTAGTGCTGTCATTACATCACTTCATTTTTCACATTTCTACCTGGAATTGGAAATCCTGGACCTGATCCAGTTTCCTTGCCTTTAGTGACTGTGTCGCCAGGAAGCTGTGGTAAGCAGACTACACTGTCAAGAAGTGGCTGTAGTGACCTGGCTGGGGCTCTTGAAATCAATCCATGAGCATCATTCTGGGCACAGTGACATGTCCAGTTATGACTATGATCTGGTTCAGTAGTCAAAAGTAATTTGAGCAGAGTGTGCAGAGACTACTTTGGTGCTAAACAGGAGGCTACTGACCACATATTACAACCCAGCGGTTATAACGAAGAGAATTTGTGCCCACCTTTCTTTCATGAGTATCTATCAGGGCCTGGTTGAGAATGGAAAATGAGTGGCAGGTCTACTGAAAAACTACATGCTGAAAGAACTTGAGAAACCCCAATGAAAGGCATTACACCCCAAAGAGCCAAGGGGCAGCCATATTATTCTAGGAGACATAGATGATCTTGTATAATGGGCCTTTCTCCCATGAGAGCTCTTCTACTATGAGCTAAGATCTGAAGGATTGTGGCTCAGAATTTGACCTTTATTCAGTTAATTTTGATGTATATTATTTGGAGCATATTAACTGAGCTAAATTGTTTTTTGCATTTGTATCTGTAATCTCTTGTAATATTTTAGTAATGTATTATAATTAATATTTTTTTCAGTTTAAGTTGTTGGTTTTTTTTTTTTTTTTTTTTTTTTTTTTTTTTTTTTTTTTTTTTTTTTTTTTTTTTTTTTTTTTTTTTTTTTTTTTTTTTTTTTTTTTTGTAGCTCTCAGGCAATGAAATGCGTATATGGCAAGCAAAGTGCTTTCAAGGGGGAACAAGCAATTGACTTGCTCCATTTTGGATGGAGAGAAACCCATTTGCCAAGAGCAAGAGACTATGGAAGCTCTTCTTAGGACAGTTCCTGGGGTTGTGATCTTTGAGTCAACTCACTATGTTGAATTACAATATATTGCTGCATCATCATTTTGTAGGACCTATTGTGTGGATGGCACCACCTGCTCTGACATGCCTTGCTGAGCTCCCACTGTCCAGGATGAAGTTCAAGGTTCTTAGTGTGGCTTTTGCCACCTATATAACGGATTTATGTACTGATGACCTTACAACCCTCATGACTTAATTCTACCAACTCAGAGCTCTTCCCAGGACTTCTATATCTGATCATAACATCATCAGTCCCTAAACATCTTGAACAGATGCCACATCTCATTCATTGCCACATCCTTTGCACCTATCCTTGTGCCAGAAAATAGTTTCTCAATTAAGGAAGAAGTCAGTTTCTTTGATATTTACGGGTTCATAACTTAGTGGCTTTCTTGATGACTTTTGGTAGGCCTTAGCTCTACCTTAATTAAAAGTTAACAGTACTCAAATAAAACGAAAGCAAATTGCAGGAGTTAGGATTCCCAGAGTGTCAGCGGTCTCAGGCCTGGAAAGAATGCAGGCTCCAGAAGAATCATTATAAAAGTCACATAAGCAACAAACATTCTTTACTTTTTGTGATTCCTTAAGAAAGGTCCAATAGACATAGGAATATAAGTACCTAGTCCTGGGAGTCTAAAGATTTTATATTTGCCATTTCTCTAAGCCAGACTATGGTACGTAGTATTTTGCAATTTTTCTGAGGGATAAAATTTAATCATGTAATCTATGCATCTGAGTTGTGGCAGTGAATCACTTTTTTTCTATTCATTATTTAATATAGTAACTCTTAAGAAGTAATTAAAAATAAATTTTGTTTATTTGTGTAATAATACCCATTGAATGAATGGCTTTTAGTGAAAATAGAAAAGGCAATAAATTTATGATGTCAAGATGTGCACATAAAATAATTAATGGGACACCCAGGATCATGAAAAACATTTCCATTTTCTTTAGCTTGGGAGTTTTGAGGGATTTTGGGGTATTCTTCATAAGTATCGAGGCTCTCACATGCATGTACATACTTAGCATTTTAGGATAGTGTCATTGCCATCCAGGGGGCAGATGGGAGTTGTTACCACTCATTATATTGTAATACATTTAAACACTTTGCTGGACTTGACAAACCCTGAAATATATATGGGCTGGAAATAGCACTGCTAACAAACTATAATTTTGTGATAGACTCTGAAGCAGTTTGATTGCCCTGGCAAAGTATTTGACCATCTTAATTTGGCCAGGATGAGAGTGACCTGCAGTGATGATGATGATGATGATGATGAGTGTGTGTGTGTGTGTGTGTGTGTGTGTGTGTGTGTGTATCCTTGTCCAGTTCCTCCTGGACTGGATGTTTTGTCCCTCTGTCACTGCCTCACCTTTTCCTCTGGGAAGCTATCTCCCCTGGACATGACCCTGCCATGGGGAGGAGCATAGTCTTGCCTCCGGCAAGAGTCAGAAGCAGAGCCAGGTTCACCTGTGCAGTCACAGCTCGCCCCACCCCCATTCAGAAGGGCCTAATGCTCTCTTGTCCCTGTCTTTAAATTCTTAGGAGCTTTATCTTTGAGCTCGTGTTTTATATGTTAAGTTCAACAGAGCAATGGAGCATGTGTTTGAACAGAGAAACTGCAAGCATGTGCAATTGCTCACCTCCTCATTGGCACAGAGTATTTTTGATGCACCATAAGCATCAAAATTCTGGGGGGACCTACAACATGAGAGATTTGGTAAGGCTCAAAGCAAGTCTAGAACTTGTTTCTAACGCAGAAACAAAGCAATGATGTTCTAAGGTCCACGAAGACCAAGAAATCCATCAATCCTCTTTTGGGTTACTTCCCTATGTTAGGCACCCACTTAGGCTGAAAGTGATGACATGGAAGGAAAGGGAAAGATAGAACAACCTGTGACTCCTTTTCCTTTCAGCCTGCCCTTACTCGTCAGTGGGCTGAAGAAATCAGAGGAATGTGTGATGTATGAAGAAATAAAATAAGCCGGACTCAGTGACTTGCCTGCACTCCCAGTACTTGGGAGGCTGAAACAAGAGTATTGCAGGTTCGAGGCCAGCCCCGGCAACTTAGTGAGATCCTGTCTCAAAATAAAAAATAAAAAGAGCTGGGGATGTAGCTCAAAAGTAGAGTGCCCCTGGTTTCAGTCTTTATTACTGCAAAATAAATAAATAAATAACTGAAAAAAAATAAAAAGAAGTGAAATAAAACCAATTGAGTTAGTTTTACACAGCACTTTCACTATTCGGATGAGAATAAAATGCATAGGCTTGCATGAATTACAGAAAACCAGTTGTATACTTTGAGTGATGCCACACTTGATTTCAGTGCTTTTAACTGGCACTGTGCAATATAAAGGTAAATGACAATGACTAAATTTTTATTTTGTTTTCTTCTTAGACTAAATAGCAAACAAAACATACCATGGCAGGTCAAGAGAGAGAGAGAGACCACAGGAAAAAAAGGGGGTAAATCTTATTGTAATATCTTACAAGAGACATTTTTCTTGGCTTATAAGTAAGGGACCTCATAATTTCATTTTGTACTGGGTCCTGAAAATATGGGAATAGTCTCAGTCTCTTGACCTCTCTGCTGGGAGCCACAATGATCGCTAGAGCCCCTGAGCCACACTCCCCTGCCTAGGCCCTCTTCCCTAAAGAGCCTTTGGTAGGGGCTGCTTAGATGCCTGGGGATGGGGGAGGAAGAGCTTAGCTCAGAAAGGGAGTACAGGTGTATCCAATGCAGTGGTTTAAAAAGTCCCAAACACCCTGCTGGTTAGTAAATAGCACTACAAGTCATTACACTGATGCTTTCCATGAAATTGCTGACACCTTAGAAACTGCTTAATAATACATAAAATTCTATTTTTTTTATGTGTGGAATGCCACTGGGCAAGTGGGTATTACTTATAGATGTATAAATATTGTGAATATTAGCATAAAGAGTCACAAGTCTATAAGCTTTCGAACTGTAGAAGACAAAAGGGAAAAGAAGTCACAGAGAAACAAATAATTTCATAGAATTTTGTTCGATTATTTCATAACCTTGGAAAGGCAAAACATTTCTATAAAAGGGTAATTTTAATGTTATTTTGAAGGTAATACAAGGACAACATTAAATTAGTTTTCCATTTAGCCTTGAAAGAAAAAAAAAAGTATTCACTTTTATTATGGGATTCTGAGGGGAGCAACCGAGTTTTGAATCGTGGCAAAGTTACAGTTCATTGTTGCCTCTTTACTCCTTCTTCCCCACTTTGTTCTTTGGATATACTCATTCTGATTTGCCTCTATTTTTTTATGCAACAACACTGTGAGCATATTGCAAGGCTGTCAATTAATGAGGGCGAATATACCATCCTGCAACTATTACTTATTAGCATTAGAGATCAATGGGGTGGCCTTATATAGCGACAAGGCTGACCCTGTGGGACACATCTTATGTTTCAGGTTCCAACTCCAGAAGTTAGAATATTTTTGCTTTTGCTTGGTGTTATTCTCATTACCTTTAGATGGAATTGTATCAGTTTGGCCTGTGGATAAGGCATACATAGGAATTTTGATATCTGAGAAAATTCGGGTGAATCTATTCATGTAGCTCATGAAGGTGATCAATCAACTTCTTAGGGTTTACACTTCTCACTTGCCAAAATGAGGGTAAGTCCTACCTTAGGGAGCCGTCAAAAAGATACGCCGAGGTAGAACAGTCAGCAGAGTTGGGTCTCTAGTGCAGCATAAGCATTCCATGACTATTTTTCCTTCTCCCACTTCTTCTGTATACAATTTACATACACTTAAAAATTAGTTCCTTTTTTAAAATTTTTACAAGGTTTTCATGATATACGAACATTTCAAAACTGCATGTTGGCATATCCCTGATGAAAAGTATAACTCCACCTTCCAATTCTCATTCCAAATTTCTAGGCTATCCCATAGGTAAACATAGAGCATCTTTCTGAAAATTCTGTGGGTGTAAATAAGTATCTAGCCAGCTAGCTCTCATAAGCACAATCGAGGCCAGGCCATCTTTGCTAATATACATTCAGTCTTGACATCTTTACATAGTAGCCTAGGATCTCCACAGTTCCTGATTTTTAAAAACTGTTCTATCACATTTTAAATTTATTTTTAATGGACATTTGGCTTTCCAGCTCTTTGTTATTCCAAACACTGCAGGAGCAAGCATATTATGTACCTATCTTTATCTATCTGGGGAAGGACTCATGTAGTACACTCCTCAGAAGCATGGCTGCTGAGCTGAAGGGCACACTTATTTTTAACTTTGATCTTTTTCCAAGTGTCCCTTCCAACTCCAGTTGGATTCCACTGAATCCCTACTCCCCTGTCAAAATACAGAATCTAAATCATTTATAATGAAAATATGATATAATCATAATAACAATATGTTCCTACCTATCACAGCTTAAGGTTGTAAAGAACAAATGCTGGTGAGAAGCTTATGTTAACTTTAAATATTTATGAAGGATTTAGTATAAGTCAGGATACATGAAAATCTTTTCACTAATTGTCACATGCAAGGCCTTGACCATTTTAGGAGTTTAGAGGGTTTAGCTATCAGGGAGTTTTTCTGTGGCTTGGAGAGTTGTTAGGAAATATTTTGCATGTCTGGACATCTGCTCTGAGTGCCAGCGCTGTGAACCGCAGCCCTTTCCTGGATTCTTCTCAGTGAACTCATGTCAGACCCCATACATAAGGGCCAGACAGGAGGCAGCATAAAGGAATCGCTCCCCCTGGACTTCCACAGTACTATTCAACCTGGTCACCAAGGGAGACACTCCTGTTTCTCTCAGACTTTGGTGAATTTCCCTTAGTGGCTTTAGAAGCTCAAATTACAAAAAGCTTCCTAATTGTCTTTGAAAGCCACCTTTCCTATGAGTGTTGAGTTATTGTTGATGGGTCTTATCCTTGGGTTTTACTGTGTCCTCACTGACTCGTCCTGGATCCAAGGAAAATACAGAGATGCTCGAAGAGGAAACCTGTCCTTAGCCACAAGAAAATGCCATTATTCATCTGCTGCCATAGATGCGGGAGAAACAATGTGTGCCTTTCATTCTCATTTCTCTGACAGTCCTCATTGTACCTGCTTTGTCTGTGAATGGGTTCCACCGTGCAGGAAGTGACATGGCACAGTGAGTTTGAGAATATTCCTTATTTTTGTTTGGTTGGGTAATAGGGTAACACCAAGTGTCCAACTCCGTAATAAGAGGAAGGACATAATAAACTATGTCACAGCAAAGGTGGCTCATTAATCCCCTGATTAGCTCATCTGGATAAACTTTAGCAACTGAAATAATGCCACAAATGGAAATCATGTGCCTTCAAGTCCAATTTTCTTTTAAAGGTTTACTTACATTTTTTTTTCTTTTGTATGTATTATCAACTTCTTTTTTTTTTAATTTGGTGCACTGTAATTACACATCTTTGTTAGGTACAAGCTAGTATAGGTAAAGACATCCATGCTCACATTTCTCATTTAACCCTTCCCCAATTCCTGCCCCACTCCCTCCTCTTCCCTCCTTCTCAAGATCAGTTTAGTGATTGACTTTGATGTGTTCACATCAAGTCCAATTTTCTATAAGAACCTTTTGGAGGCTGTTTATAAGATAAAGAGGCAAAGACTGTCACCCCTCTTGTCCCAGGATTATTTGGTCTTCTTGATAAATAAAATAGCTACAGTGTGTTGGATGCTTATAATGTGCCAAACTCTTTGTTTACATTATATCCCAGTTTTACAACTCTGAAAGGTAAGGATTATTATGCCCATTGATAGATGAAAATAGAAGCTCAGAGAAGTGGAGAACTATTTTCAAGGTTACATAGTTAGGTCAAACTCAAATCAGACTCCAAAATCTGGGTTTTTCCATCACACAAGATCATCGTAAGTAGAAGGGCACCTATGTAAGGTTTCTAATTTTGATTCTTAAACTCTGCCCACAAAGCAAACAACTTCACAAGTCACTGATCTCAGGAGAAAGGTATTTTATTTATTTACTTTTTACTTTCCAGTAACCTCTATAAATTATATATAAAATTTCGGTCTATTCACTGATTATCACATTGAATGAAAATGTCTGTAAATAGTTTTTTTTTACCATATTTGAAGAAAGTATTTGGGATTATCTGACTTGATTCATGGGTTAGTGGTGTATATGAACTTAACTTTGAGGCGCCCCAAAAAGACAAAGGCAAAGGTCATCTGGATTAACAGAAACCGAGGCACCAGGAAAGGCTTACGTGGCTGCAGTTGGAAGAAACTGAGGACAAAGGACCCCAGGTGACAAAGAAAACAGAGCTGGAGTCCTGCAGGAGCTCCAGGCCAGAAGCTACAAAGGTGCATCCCAGTGTGAGTGTGGCTTGTAGTGGAGCTGCTTTCTTACCTGGGTACCAGGTGCATCATGCTCTGAGATAAATTGCACTGGGGATCTATTTACTGAAGGATGGTTAGGGATTCTATAATATTTTGGATTATTTTTATCAAGAACTGAGTTCTCTCTAGTTGCAAAACTTGACTTTCCTGTGTCAAGGTTATTGATCATTCCGCCAGACCTCTCTGATTCTTCTAATTATTAAGATGTGATGAATGGAAATTTACTGAAGCAGCAGCAAGCATCAGATACAGCCATTCATGAAGAGGAGTTGGTGTTTATAGTAGGGCAGCTGTGCCCAAGCCAGGAGATCCTCTTTTAAACCTGTTGTCCAGGTCCAGTTATTGATGTAGCCTCTTTTTTTTTTTTTTTTTTTTCACAGTTCTCAGTCAGGTCACTAAATTATATGGTCACTCTAACTTTAATTAATCTGCAAACCCCAGTTGAGTTGTGAGAAGTCTTTAATAGCCAGCCTGGGCAGCCATACCCTCAGCTTCAGCCTCTCCTTGAGGAGCCACCCTCTGCAGCACATGTCCTGAAGGCTGGCACTTGGTTGGCCATTACAGTTCTTGAAAAGTCTAGTGTTCCTCACTGGAGCCAACAGGATGTGTGGAGTGACGCGTATCCTATGACTCCTCCTCTGTCTCTCATGCCTGCTGTTACTGCTCTTCTCTCTTTCCACCTAAGCTTTCTTGCATCACCCCCAGCTCTGCACCTTTGCTTCTCTTCCGAGCTCCTTCCCCAGAAAGCTAGCCAGGCCCCAGACAGCAGAGATTCCCACACACCAGCATCTTTCCTCTCCCCAGAACCCTGTGCCTAGAAAATGCTTCATAATTGTTTATTGATTGTGCCTATAAATATATATTATATGTCATATATATTGTTTTTTTCACTACTGGGGATTGAACCCAGGAGCACTCTACAATTGATCTACACACCCTCTCCCAGCTCTTTTAATTTTTTATTTTGAGACAGTGCCTCACTAAGTTGCCCAGGCTGGTCTTGATCTTGTGATCCTCCTGCCTCAGCCTCCTGAGTAGCTGGGATAACAGGTGTGTACCACAGTGCGTGGCTAATGGTACAATTTGTGTGAATGATATCCTCTACTCCTTCAGCCTCTTCTAGCTAAAAATGCCTATGGAGTAGCATTCTTCCTTTTGCCAAAAGCTCACGTATTTTCTACATTTCTCTTCCTTATCATACCATATATAATGTGAATACTTTTAAAAGTGTTAAACACTCTGAAAACTCCTAAGGAGAGACGCTAATAAGAAAACATTTATAAACACTTAGAGAATTTGTATTTCTTTGGGTCATACTGAAGACAGGGCCAGGTCTTTGCAAAGGCTGCTGACTGGCACAATGTCTACACATTTCTTGGCAGAGAAGGAGGGCTGAGAAGAGTCTTCTGCCCACAGCACAGCGTGGCTTTGTTTGCCGTCCTGGCTACTTGCCCCCCTGGAGTGCCCTCAGTGTCCCGAGGAGATGGGACTGAGCATAAATACTTGATTGTGGGTTCCCTGAGGCCAGGGTCTGATCGTTTATCAGTTGTCTCTGCAGTCACTGAAACGTGACAGGTGTTTGAGAATCTTTCCTCAATAGGACGGTGACAAGAAAAGCCCACGGTTGTAGGCGCAGTCTGGGGATTTTCTCTTTGGGGTGGAATAGGATTCTGAGTGCTGGAGAAGACAGGATGAAGAGGTTCTCAAGGGCCAATTGACAATATGGCTTCGAATATGCCCCGTGGTTGTTCCTTCCTGGTAGGACCAGGGCTTTTCAGAAACTAGTTCTTACTTGGAGCAAAGCAAAATTCCTCCTATCCTGCACTCAGATCCTTCTGGACTGGACATATGCTGGCCTGAGCACTTTTACTGCAGAGATACCTATTTCCCCAAGCCACTAGACTGTCTTGGTTGTTTTCTTTTTGCTTCTGTCACCTTTTTCCACTGGGGAAATACTGACTTGTCCTTCAAGACTCAGCTCAGACACTGTGCATGGCAGCAGCCTCTGCTAGGGATGATGTCACCGCCCCTACTCCTCTGTTCCATGTTGATGCTGGCATGACTTAGCTCATTGTGTTGGAATTGCTCCTTTACTGTTTATCTCCCCCAGATAGTAAGGTCTTTAAATCAAGAACTTGGTCATCCTCACACTGCTGTCCCTAAAACTGAAAGTCCTCACATATTTTAGGTGCTCAATAAAAATTTGCAGAATTTTCCCAAGTCCTATCTACATACTACTAAACATGACTATGTATTAAAACTGCATGGAAAAATTGCTAAATATTAACCATAATTCAATGCTTTCCAGATTATCTTGCTTTAGAAAACCAGAGGCTAAATTTAGGTAGTTCCTTGCTAGTGTATTTATTTGTAATTTGAGTGAGGGTTTACAAAAAAAGAAAATTTGACCTATGAGTTTATTCATACTCCCCCTACCCCATCATTTTCTGGAAGGATGGCACCTAAGATCTGAGATCAAAGATAATTGTTCCTGTCTTAGAAACCCCCAGGTTATTTTTAAGTAAAACAAAATGGGATGATTAGAAAGATTATGTGTGGAAATATAATTATTTCCTAACTTCTGAGCACATGCCTTGAGAGTGCTTCTTTAAATACGTGCACTGACAAATATTCCATTAAAGGATAGACTTGTTTACAGCAAAAACATTTCAGTGCAATGAGGTTACCCACTGCGACAGTTTCTTATGGTACATTTTAATTATATACTGTAATTTTAAAATTTCTGATTACAAAAAAATCTACATGTGGATTCTAATCATTTCTGAAAGTCTAGTATATTAAAAATGTCCAGTTTAATACAAAGTGGACCAAAGTTAGGATGTTTAAATGGAAGGGTCAGATTGATATCTTCTTGAGAAGGGGGCTGATAAGATATCATAAAAATTAAGCCGGGTGTGGTGGCGCACTCTTGTAATCCCAGTACTAAGGAGACTGAGACCGGAAGATCTGGGTTCGAGGCCAGCCTCAACTATGTAGTGAGGCTCTCTGCAACTTTGTGAGACCCTGTTTCAAAAAATAAAGACTAAAAAATAGAGCTGGTAATGAAGCTCGGAGGTAGAATGCCCCTGGGTTTAATCCCCAGTACCGCAAAAAAGAAAAAAAAAAATCATAAAAATTGGAAAGTGAACAGTGCTTTTTATGGCTTCACTGAAACATAGTCAAATATGCTTTATGCTTTATAGATCTTCACAGTTGACCAACCAGTGGCTAACTACTGTGACTTGAGATATCTCAGGCCACGTTTCAGAAATTTAAGAAAGACAACTGACCTTTCATGGGAATAATTAGAGCAGATGTCAATTATCCAGAGATGTCACAGGGATGACTGGTTGTCATTTACACATTATTCCAAAGGGATATCTTTCCAGCTATATTAGAATACCACCCAGGCTCTGCTAATAGAAGGAGGTCAAGATCTCAAAGTAAAAACAAGCGAATAATGTGAAAACTCCAGAGAGTTTTCTAGTGTTCCTGTCAATCTTGAACCATGTCAGCTACATTCAGATGCTCTAGAATAAAGAAAACCAGCAAGCTAAGTCTCCCCCGCAGATTTGCTCTAGGTCTGCCTTATGTGGGCTGATATGATTGAATGTATGTGAGAAGATCCAAGTTTATTCAGTATCTCCTGGTGATCCTGGCCCACCATTGTGCAGGACACAAACATGTTGCATGGTTTTTGCCTTCATGTCACTTAGGGCTAATATGGGGGACACACTTATGCATAAACATTTCAGACACAACAAAGGTAATCCACTATCAAAAATATCATGGGAGCCAAGCACACCTGTAATCTCAGTACTTGGGAGGCTGAGACAGGAGGATCGGAGGTTTGAAGCCAGTCTCAAAAACTCAGTGAGATCCTCAGCAACTTAGCTTCAAGCTAAAAAAAAATAAAATAGGGTTGGGGTGTAACTCAGAGGTAGAATGTTCCTGGGTCCAATTCCAAGTGCCCCCCCAAAATGTCATAGGAGATTCAGAAGTATCAAGCTGGAGGAGGTTTTAGAGGGGTCTGAAAAAGGGCCAGCTATTCTTGCCCACCTGGGACTGGTTCCCAGATCACAGATGTTGCAAATGTAGATGGCAGGATTTACTTGTGATCTGAGGTCTTGATGAAAACCCTGATTTCAGAGAAAAACATCCCTGGCCTGTGCTGATAAGGGTGACTGCATGATGCCAAATGGAACTTTGGGTCCCACTTTAATCCAGAGACCCCTTGCCTTGGAATGGCAAGAACCTAGGCTTAAAAAAATGTTCTGACAAATAGACCCTGCCCTATTCTGCCAAAACCAGAAAACTGGAAGAACTACCAAGCATGTAGTGTGGGGGAATTAGGTTAGGGAAAATGCATTTGAAGATGAGATTTTTAAATTGCCAAGTCTGAGAGAGAGAGAGAGATAATAATGAAGCACTCTGGTTTCAGGTGTTTCCAGTAATATGCTACATATGAATACAAGCCAGACATTCAGAGGGAGCAAGCCCTGGGTGAAATTCCTGGATCTACATAATTTGTGTTGCAGCAAAGAAAATTCAGGAGTTCTGTCCATTTTGACACTTCTGTTTGAGGTATTCCAAAACAAAGGCATGCATTCAAATGCACAATCTTAAAAACAAAAGCAATATCCAAGGAAAGAGTTCTGCGTTCCCATTGAGGAAAGCCTGGCTGTGTTTCGGAGGACTTCCCACAGTTGGCTGCTTTCTCGTTGACATTCATGCCAGGAGCTCCCTCGGAAGCCACTAAGCCAGAGCACTAAGCCACGCCGGCGAGCTTGCACCAGGATGGGTTACCATGGTGCACTCCCACTGCCTTTTCAAGAAGGGAGTGTTTGCTTACGGGATGTCAGGCTTCTTGATTCTGAGAATCGACTTCTCTCTTCATTGGAGGAATAGCTGACATTTTCTTCATGCTAATGGCTGCAAATTGGAGACAACCGGAGGAAAAAAGTTCATAGGGAAAAAAAAAAAAAAAACCTGCTTTTTACAACATCTTTTATAAATGGTGACAATTGTATCTTGATAATTATTCATATAGTTTCAGAGGTTTCAGGAGTTCAAACAGAGGGAGCATGATTCATAAAATTTAAATAGTAGCAAGTAAAGTCAGATCCGTGACAGGGAGCAGGAGGCTGCCACAGTGCAATTAGAGATTTCTAGAACATTGCGCAGAGAAGGCAAAGCTAATTAAAATGGCTGCAACTTTAGGCCATGGCCTTGCTCAGAAGGCTTTGAAATGCTCTTGAAGTTTCAGCTAGCACATTTATACAATTAACTCAGATGGAGATCCTGTTCTCTCAAGTAAAAGTTGTTAACAGTTCACATAATGTGAATATTGAGCATAAAAACTTGGAAAACCATACATGTTATGACCCACATAGGCAGGATAGAAATGATCCACTGTACATAGGATCTACTGTGTACCCTGCAGTGTTCTAAGGGGCTTCGGTATCTATTTAATTCTTATGATGACTAGGCAAAGGGCATTGTTATTATCTTCATTTGCATGTGTGGATACTGAAGTAGGCAGGTAGCTAAGGGCCATGTCTTCAGTCAGACAGCTGGTAAGTGGTATAATCAGAGACCCCAAATCAGGGTTTCTAGCCTCACAGTCTGAATTCTGAGAAGTCTGTGGATAGCATGCACTATACTCTGATTAAAAGGAATCCTACAGGTAAAAGTGCTTTGTAAACCAGAAACACTGCTACAAGT
The DNA here is from genome assembly GCA_004027655.1 of Graphiurus murinus. Taxonomy (NCBI): domain Eukaryota; kingdom Metazoa; phylum Chordata; class Mammalia; order Rodentia; family Gliridae; genus Graphiurus; species Graphiurus murinus. The sequence goes on along the minus strand of PVLC010001569.1, from coordinate 19,953 downwards.
CACAAGGAAGAGAACATAAGCCCATTTTGTTCCATTATCCCAGATGTGGAACACCTATACAGTGTAAGGTGAGCCACAAATAAACCATTTATGGTAACTTTGAAATAATTATGTCTGCAGAATTGAAGCATGGGATTTAATAGAATACATATAAGAACACAAAGATGTAGGAGGGAAACAAGAAGACAAGAAAGAAGAAGCGATAGAAGAGAAAGGACGAAGAGAAAATGGATCAAAATAACAAAGGTGAAAAAAGGTAGAGACTGCCTATGTACCAACAACATCAGTGCTAATGTGCTCAGCCTAGGTTTCAGGAGTCTCCTCTGGCACTCTAGGCTTATCGCGCAGCTGTATTTCTTAAGGCAATTGTCCAACATGTCTCCTTATTCTAGCTGATAATGCTTATGACCCAGAGACATCACTTGCTGCCCTGAAAGTATCCTTCCCCTCCCTTGCAAAAGCCCTCCACACATTCCCCTCCTCTCCATCCTTTCAGAGTCTAGGTCTTCCTGACAAACTTTTACTGACTACTCCCGTGTCCTAGGATTTTTGAGAACCACATGATCTTAGAATTTGATCACCTTTAGATATTGTCTAGTTCAAATCACTCATTTCATAAATGAGGCCCATAAAGACAGGCAGTATGCCCAAGGCCACCAGCTAGATGTGACAGTGCCAGTGGTCATTCTGGTTCTCCATCCACTCCATGTGTCCTGCATGGCACAGCTGATCACATGTGTCTTCTCCCTCTAATGGAACTGTCTCCCTCAAGAGCCAGGAGCAGGCCTTCCTTGACTTTTGGGTCCTGCACATCACTTAGCACAGGGTCATATTTTGCTCAATAATGGATTAGCTGTTTAAGTATTAGTGCACTTCTTTGTGGATTTCAAATGTCCGTTTAGCTGGGTATGGTGGTGCACACCTGTAATCTTAGTACTTGAGAGGCTAAGACAGGAGGATTGTAGGTTTGAGGACAGCATCTGCAACTTAGCGAGACCTTGTTTCCAAATAAAAAATAAAAAGGGCTGGGGGTGTAGCTCAGAAGTAGAATGCACCTGGGTTCAATCCCTAGTAACACACACACACACACACACACACACACAACACACAGAGTTTAGAAACCTTAACTGACATTAAAAGAGACCATCAACTCTGCCCTGATGCAGAATAAATATTTTCTCTAGCCTTTACCTAGGAGCCATTACAGCTCATCCATGTTAGAGATAATCTTCAATTTTTAAAAGTATATGTGTCTTTCAATAATAATCTGAACCAATGCTTCCTCATTAGCCCTTTTTGTGTTCTGTTATACAAACAGAATACTTGTCTCTTTCTCAGGGCAGCAAGAATCTCATCTAGTGACAACAGACATGAATTTTTCTTTCTTACAACATTTCTCCACAAATGGTAAATAGAGCAAAGGAGCATGATGAACCATACCAACCGAGGCACTCATTAAATGCTTGTTGGCAATTGATCAAGATTAATGTGTGGGTACATTCACTGGACAAAGTGCAGGGAAGGCTCCTACTTATTAAACATAACAAATTACAAGGAAATAAATCGGTTCATTACCTTTAATTGGAGGATCCCCAATTGACCACATTATCAGGGTCACATACAACAAACAGATAGGAAATTGGGGCGAATATCATTTTAAGCTTCACATTTATCAATTATTCTAAGAGTAGGATTAATAACCAGTAATAATCACATTCTAAAAAGCATTACTTACAGTGCTGAGGAAACAGAAAGCACAAGAAAAAGGCAGGAAAATGAGAGGTAGGCCACATAGACATGAAGAGGTAAGAGAAAATCTCTAGTTCAAGTAGATATGTGCAGCCTGAAAGCTTTCTAAAAGGGAGACAAAAAGCTAAGAGGCAGTAACTATTATGTTCCAGGTTCCATGCTGCACCTTTCACAAACATTACCCAGTTTAATCCTCACCAACCACCTTTGTAATAGACATTTTCAATCCTATCTTATGTATGACTATACTAAAATTTCAAGAGGTGAAATTGTCTATGTTTATAAATGTTCTGAATGAATGTGATCTGTCTGACTTCAAACATCATGATGGACTTTGTTGGGTTCCTCCCCAGTGTCCACTAGTGCTCTTTGTTCACAGGACAAAGTTATTGGTCATCTTTGTGTTTCAGGGGAGCCTATGCTACTATCTGCACCAGAGAGTGACTCTTGAGGGATTAGTAACGTGCCAATAATTGGCTTTAGGGTGAGCAATGAGTTGAATCCAGTCAAAGAAACTTGAGGGCAGTCTGTTCTGTATACTTCTTGGAAGATTCTTCTGACTTCAAGAAAAATTGGGTCCAAAGAAGAGAGATACTCTTTGGCCTTTGGATACTGTTATCACTTACAATCAAAAGAAATATAACTAAAATGCTGATATTAAAAGTGAGAAAACATCTGGGCCTAGTGATGTACACCTAAAATCCCAGAAACTTGGAAGGCTGAGGCAGGAGGATGCAAGTTCGAGGCTAGCCTGGGCAACTTAGAGATACCCTGTCTCCAAAAAAAAAAAAAAAGGATGTAGCTCAGTAGTAGAGCACCCTTGGGTTCTATCTCCAGTACTACAACACACATCGCACACACACACACACACACACACACACACACACACACACACACACACACCATGGGAGAAAAATGGTAAGTACTATGCCTCAATCTGCAGTGGTGCCACTGACTTGCTGAATTTACTTGTCTGAGGTTCCCTAGCTCCAACCTTCTTTTATGTGAACTAGTACATTTTCCTTTTCCTTTTTGCTTAGACTAGTATTTTTCTGTTGCCCCAAGCATCAAGATACAAATTTTGTGCTTTTTCAACAAAACTGACATATAATTAGAAATAAAATACAATTGGCTGAGAGATTATAGGCAAACTTCAGCTGTCCAAGACACGTGATAAAACAAGTATCTCAAAGAAAACAGCCAAGGACAGCAGAACAGGAAAGTAATGATCATGTTTACAGTGCTGGGCTGGGACAAAGTTTGGCGCCGAGGGCACTTTTTACCTGCAATGACACCTTTCCTCTGAGAAGTTTGAGAGACTCAGGATCGAGGGAGCCTTTGTTTTGGGTAGGTTCTGATGAGAGCATTCTCTTTGGCACCTTAGCTTTCCTCGAAGAAGGTAGCAGCCCTTTGGAATGAGTCCAACCTTGCAGAAAGGAGTGAAGATTGCCCAAGCAGGAAACAGGTGCTACCCCTTCCTGCCTGCACAGCCCATGGTTTATGTGCATTAGCCAGATCATAGAGGAAATACATTTCCATTATTTAGAATTGGTTCTTTGAAAACCAGTCTTGTGGGTCCATGATGATTGACAAGACTGGTCCAAGTTACTGCAACTCTTTTAGGTAAAGTGAGTGCTCCTGGGTACTGCTACTAAGACTCTATGGGCATATACCAAGAAAGAAGTTAGAAACATTAGAGTTGCCCAGAATTGTAGATCCTTATGGTTGTAGACCAAAGAAGAATTTGGGAAAAATAAGATTATATGCAAATATAAACATATTTACAAACAGGGATGGTGGCACATGCCTGTAATACCAGTACTTGGAAGGCTGAGACAGGAGGTCCGCAGATTTGAGGCCATCCTCAGCAATTTAGCAAGATTCTCAACGACTTAGCAAGACTCCTTTTCAAAACAAACAAACAAAAAAAATTAAAAAAGGTCTGGGAGTATAGCGTGGATATAGAAAGTCCCTGGGTTTAGTCTCCAGTACCACAAAATAAATAGATAGATGATAGATAGATAGATAGATAGACAGATAGATAGATAGATAGACAGATAGATAGATAGATAGATAGATAGATAGATAGATAGATAGATAGACAGACATATTTACATATAAACTAAGCTATAGACCCAACTAAAAAGAAAGTCAATGAGTGCAGCCTGGAATTAATGGAAAAGAATAGAGACTGTATAACCATTTGGACATGAATGTAAATACTGAGTCATCATGCTATAGCTCTGTGACTTTTAATAAGTTATCAAGAACTTTTTCACTTCCAATGTCCTCCTCATCTGTTACATGTGGAGGGAAGAGTTCTGACTTCACAGGAGTGTTCTGAGCATTGGTGATATCATTAGCTTATTTTCTGAACCCTTACGATATGCTTACATAATGGCAATCACTACCCTAAAACTTGACGTGGCTTATCTCAGTTAATGCCCACACAATGCTAGGAGGTGGATATTTTCTTCTTTTTCCCATGCTGCAGATGTGGAAACTGAGGCCAAGAAAAGGACAGATAATTTCCTGAAAGTTGCACGCCTAATGAGAGAAGGACATGGGATCAAATAGAAGGATGCTAACTCCATTTTCTCCAGGCCCTGTCCAGGCCCAGCGTTGCACGGGGAACATCCTCCTCGCTCACATCTCTCTTTGCAACCCATCAGGGAAGTTCTTCTCTCCTTAGCTTAGACTCACTGCCTGCCTCACCTGTAGGGCTTCTGAGCATTGAGCCACTCTGTCATATCCCACTCATTCATTCCTGCCAGAACTTTTTCCTTTTCACAACCAGACCCCACACTAAAGTTGAGAGTATTAGCTACCATAAACTTTGGCTCCAAATCTCATCTTCCTTTGGTTTTAAAGGGATTTTCTCTCTTGGAGGGGGATATCAGTTAAGAACTCATGTCATCAGGCATGGTGACATATATTTATAGTCCCAGTTATTCCAAGGTTGAGGCAAGAAGATTGCTTAAGCTCAAGAGTTCAAGGCCATCTGGACAACATAGTGAGACCCCTATGCTCAGCAGCAACAACAAAACAACAACACCACCCAAACAAACCAACAAACAAACCAAGGGTTCATGTTGAAGCCTCTAATAAAAGGAGCTTCTTCCCAAATAGAAATTGTCTAATTATAGGTCCTGAGTGTGGTGGGATGAGTGTGCCTTTCTGCTTTCTGGTTGACCCAGACAGCCTCCCTGCAACTTGGAAGGTTCAGCCAGTCCTGTACCTCTTACCCTGAAGGTGCCTCCTCTCCAGTCAGTGGCTGCTGGGAAAAAGCCTGGGGCTGTTTGCTCCCCACCACTCCCATTCCACCCCCAAACTTGATGAACTCCATCCAGCAGCCTCTATGGCTAGTCATTTGGGCTAAACAGTCCTGGAAAATGGCAGAAGTAAGATGGCCCACTCCTCTCAGCTCAGGGATGCAGCGTGGAGCAAGGAGGGGCTCAGGGCAACCTGCTTGGCTCTCCTTCCCTGGGCACGTCATAAACAGGGTGGAAATTCTTGCCTGGGAATGACCTGTGGAGACCAAGATGAGGTCTGGCTAGTATCTTGACTGCCTTTTAGCTGTGTGTGTGGCCAGGTTTAAGAGGATTGGCCAAGGAAAGCCCTTCCTTGGAGTCCACCTTAGGAGCTATCCCATTTGGCTCAGATCCACTGGAGGGAAAATTTCCACACTGGAGTCTAATCAGGCCTTCATCAGAATTTATGATTTGCTGGCTCTGGAAATCTTTTTGCCTGACCACACATTTACAATGTGTTCTTCCTGGACATCATTTGCGTGTCCTGCATTGTGTCAAGCATTATTGACATATACAAGCTAGTGCTATTAGCTTTACATGTCTGTCTTTTCAAATAGACAGCAAGATTCTTGTGGGCAAGGGCTGGACATTAAACAGCTCCGTATCTACAGTGCTTAGTGCTCTGTTAGGCAAAAGATGAGTGCACAGTAAAATGTGTGTCAAATCATTACATGAATGAGGTAGGCCTGCGAATTCTCTTTAGAAAACATAGCTAGGATCTCACTTCACTTTTTTCTCTTTGTGAGGAAATGCCTTGGCGATAACAATACATAAAAGATAAAAATGCTAGACCAAGCACATTAGAGAGATAATATACAATTGATTGATTAAAAATAACCAAGGCATTTTATTAGGAAGATGCTAAATGGATACATGCCCAATAGACCACCAAACAAGAAATCATGAGTGTTTTATTAGTTGATTGATTTACTTAGCTATGTCACAAAGGCTGCCTGATAGATGTATCTTTGTCACTTGCTATGGACCTCATTCTGGACTGTTTGAGTAACCAAGTATATCATAAATGCTGCCTTGATTCTATAGAATTATAAAAAAATAAAAAGAATAGAAAATGTAAGACTTAGTCAAAGGAACCTCTTCAGATTCATATAGAGTTTGCTTAAAGATATACATATAAAGGTATGCTTAAACTATGTTCCTGGTCTGTGTTGTGTTCTTGACATCCTTCTTCCTTCATGTGTGTGCTTCTGTTTCTTGCATTCAGCTGTCACCTTTACCTTTTTGGTCTTCTGCAGAATTTTTTACTCTCTGCCTCCTTATCCTCCTTAATCTCTTGTGAGAAGGATGTCTCCAGAGGAATCAGCTCTGGGGATGCCACTTATAGCAACTAGTAAATGCCCTGCATATCTTTACACATCTACCTGACAAGTTGCCAGACATAGCTATATTTTTCAACTTCATGGATCATATGTTGGCCTTTCCATAGGAACATTCCTAGAATTTGCTTCAGAAAAATTCAGAGGCTACTTTCAGCTTTGTGATGGGATGCTATGAGTTGACAACGTTTCATCTTGGTTTCCTTGAGAAAAAAAAAAAACAATCAAGCACTTAGTTTAGACCAAGCCAAGTTCACTTTCTAGTGCCAAGCTAGCAAAAATCATGGTCCTTGGTTCTGGTCTCTGGAAAGGAAAAGGCATCAGGGTGAGAATTTCTCATTTATTATATCTTTTGAAAACATATAGCTGAGCTGGATGTGGTGGCACACGCTTGTGATCCCAGTACTTGGGAGGTTGAGACAGAAGGGTTACAGCCTCAGTAATTTAGTGAGACAATCTGCAAACTCGTGAGACCCTATTTCTAAATAAAAGAATAAAATAGATCTGGAGGAATAGCTTGGAGGTAGAATGTCCCTGGATTCCATCCCCAGTATCACTGGGAAAAAAAACCCCACATAGTTGATGTATTAATTTTTTTTTCCTGGAGTACATGCAATGATTCTATGAAAACTTGCTTGAGCTGAACTCACCTTGCCAGTTACTCCACAATCCCACAGTTAACAAAAAGGTTTTAAGATAGAAACTGGACTATTTAGCCTTCATTAATCATTCATACTGTTCAAACACATCACCCAGCAACTGAAGAGGGGTTAATGGTGGCTAAGCTTGAGTCTGTTGTCAAAAGTAGGTTTAACTTTCTATGAACTCACTGGACACAAAGAATGCTGCCTGCTTACTATTCCAAATGTCACCAGCTAGAAGCAAACGGATGACTACTAATGGTAATTAAATACCTCTGAAGCCATTTGTACCAAAACAAAGAGTCACTGTCAGAACTTGAAGGAGGTCCATCTGCCCATTTTAAAAGAATGTTAACATTATATAAGTGATAAAGCAGACAGCAACAACTAAATAGACAAACAAATAAACTTGGTGATAACATTTCTCTAGATGAACATGATTTCCATAGTCTTTCCTTTGAAAACAAGAGAGTAATGAAAATATTCTGTGAACTTTAGTTGTTTCAAACCACTTTGACCCATAAAATAATTCAAAAGAAGTTTTTTAGGGAATGTTCTTCCATCAATAGTCCCAATATTGCAAAAAAAAAAAAAAAAAAAAAAACCAACTAAACAAAGAACAACAATAAAAAAAACACAAATTGTTGGAAATTCCATTTAATTTTTTTTTCTGCTTTGTGAATTTCCTGGATTCAGTTTCTTCTACTGATCTTTAAATATCATTTGCTCTCATCTCTTGAAGTGAAGGGTGAAATAAGAAGGTGAATTTTTCTGTTCTCTGCCTTCAGGGCACAGAACCTAACCATCACTACATCTTGTACTTCTTGGGATTGGCAGTCCAAGGGGTTTTTGGGTGGGATTATCTCTTCATTTGCCTCTGAGGTTCTTGCAAAGGGATTATGACTTCTGTTGAATGTCTACTGTGGTTTCCTCCACATCTGCATTTTTTCTACTGTGATAAGACAAAATATGAAAAGATATTGCACAAAAGAACCAAATGGTGAAGAATATCTTCATGCTTTTGACATGCACCTAAAATCCTAGAGCAGCAAGATTAAAACTGCACCAAATTCTGATAAAGAGTTACCACGTTTGTCAAGTCATTGGAAAGGCATTTTTCTCATACAGATATGGACTTCATTAAATCACTCAAAGGGTCTTTCATAGATCTGTTTTTCCAGGAGTTAAAACTACTTATATATCTGATGACTCAGTTTAATGAGCAGAGAAAGTGGCAGGTGAAGAAGAAAAATGGTGAGGGCATTGGTAGTAACTGTATGGTAGAAGTGGATGAGTAGTGAGAACATAGACATTCATCAATACCCTTACTGGATGCTTAAAGGGATTTGGAGAAAGAAGGGAAAAACAACATCTTGAAGACACAGAGATCAAAGCAAAGAAAGAAAAACAGGTGTATAAAGTGTAAAACAGCAGCCTGTATTAATTAGGTATTTATATGTTCCAAATAACAGAAAACTTAAACTGTTTGAAAAAATGGGAGAATGTATTGGCTTGCCTATCGATCCAGCTCAACAAAACCCTGAAGAATCCTGTCTGTCTCTGTGTTTTGTTCATGGTGTAAATTTCATTCCAAACCTGATTTTCCCTATGGTTGCAATATGGCTGCCAACAGCTCCTGGAACTGCATTCTTTCTTACATTGGATAGAAAGAAAGGATGTGAGAATGTGTCATTTTTCCAAGCCAAATGAAAGTCCTGGATTTCATTTCAGTAGAACTTGTTTGATTCAAGTTAGTGATGAGCATGGGCTTCCACTCATTAGCAATACAGTGCTCACTTCTCAAACAAGAGATCAATGATTCCCAAGACTGCAAAATGGTGGTGTTGGGGCGAGAACAACAGAACTGGTGGGACAAGACAGTCCACGGCATGAGTCTGACCCAAGTGTATAAATGTATGTGGTTCCTAAGAAAGGAGACTTACCATCAAGTGAATCTTTCCCCTGCTCCATCAATGGTTATAGAAGGATTTATAGGATTTCTGAGTCTAGTTCATGGATCCAAATTACAAGAGTTGCTTAAAAGCATACCCCTGGGCCCTTCCTAAGACCTTGTGAATCAGAATCTTTGTGAGTGGCAAGAACTTGCATTTTTAGCATGCTCCCTGGGTAGCTTTTATGCCCAGCCAAGTGTGGAAATCACTGATTTCATAGAAACATTCCCAGAGGTAAAGGTATCAGTAGACTATTGTCCTGTTTTAGGAAGATTTGAGAAAGTTGCTCATAGTACTTTTGCAAACTGTCTTGAACAAAATAGCCATCAATCCTCACCACTCCAGAAATATTTCACATTATATGGACATTACTTTGCATTGCCAAAATGTAAAAGTCATTTATTAAAACTACTTACAAGAGGATTTATATAGTATTTTCTTGGTGGAAGAATGAATTAGCTCTTGGCATCATGCTAGTCAAAAATCCTGCATTGTGTTTTTCTCTCTTTTTTTTTTGTGGTACTGGGGATGGAACCTGGGGGCATTCTACCTCCGAGCTACACCCCCAGCCCTAGTTTTTTTATTCTTTATTTTGAAACAGGGTCTCACTAAGTTGAGGAGAGCCTCACTAAGCAGCTGAGGCTAGCTGCGAACCCGGATCCTCCAGTCTCAGCCTCCCTAATGCTGGGATTACAAGTGTGTGCCACCACGACCGGCTGTGTTTTTCTCTTTTTAAGGGATTTAAAAAAAAATTATCCACTTGCACTTAACTTCTTTTTGGGTCCCACCCATGGTTATTGCCATATTTAAAAACATTTATTGAGAGAAATGGCTTCCCACTGCATTTGGAAAAGGAGCAAATAACTTCTAATTCACTTGATTTCTTTATATCAAGTAAAAGTTCATTTTATTCTGCTGAGAAAGGTGAAAAAAAAAAAAAAAAAGATCTTGTCCTCTGCCTGACCAATGCTTTACAGGTAAAATTTTTGTCCGCAAATTGGTTTTATTTTTATTACACTTTTCATATACCAAGGTAGGCAAATAACATTATCTTTATTATCATCCTGTATTATCCTAGTGGTGATGATGAGTCTCAAGGAACCCAAGTGAGTTTTCTAAAGAGGCAATGTTTTAGGGACAAGATTTTCACATAAATTACATGCACAGATTTTAAACTTATTTATCCACTCAAAAATACTTTGAATCCAATATTTATCATTCTCCTGTTAAATATTGAAGATCTAGCCATTGACAAAACATACATAGCACCTGATCCTCATGTTAACGGTCTAGTACTGTTTTGACTGATAGAGTAACCACTAGTCATCAGTGGCTGTTTACATTTAAATTTAACAAAATTATAATCCACTTACTGGTTGCATTAGCCACATTGCAGGTGTTTGACAGCTGTAGCTGGCTAGTAGCTGTTGTATTGGATAGCACAGATATAGAATACTTTCATCATTACAGAAGATTCCATTGGACAGCATTGGTGGTAGAATAAAACACACTTAGGTTCAAACCATGATACCATCACTTTATAGCTGTGTGAACTTGGGAAAGCGTCGATTTCTCTGAACCTTGATTTCCTAATTTGTAAAACAGGGATGTAATAGCTACATCGCAGAGTTATCAGGGAGGGTTATATGTGATAACACTGGGGAGGCTTTTAGGTAAGCAATGCATGCTAAGCACTCAGTAGTCCTTGACTGTTGTCATCATTCTCAGAACTGAACATCCTGCTGCTTGTGGGAGCATTTGATTCTTCTCCAATTGCCACTCAGCAGCCTCTGGAAGGGCAAGAGAAGATGGGCCTTTGCTGTGGTCCTCTTTTCACTCAGACCATGTTTTAGAGAGTTCTCCAGCCAGGTGCTTTTAGATTTCTCAAGTCTGAAGTGAGAACTGCAATAGTATCACAAATCACTCAGTGTATCACACTGCATCTAAGCATGCAAGAATGTTGAGAACCTCTCAACTCTTTCTTCTAGTGCAAAGTGATAAATCAAAAGACATCAAAATGTGGTTTTTTTCCTAAATATATTGCAGTAAGTGGGCACAGTTAATTGGGTGAAATTATTAACATTATTTTAAGCACTTGGAAGGCTAAAGAAGGAGGATTGCAAGTTTGAAATCAGCCTGGGCAATTTAGTGAGATCCTGTCTCAAAACAAAAAAATCAAAAAGAGCTAGGAATTTAACTTAGTGGTAGAGAACTTGCCTAGCATGCATAAGCTCAGACTTCAGTTCCCAGTATGGAAAAGGAAAAAAGAGAGGAGGAAGAGGAGAAGGAGGAAGAGGAGGAGGAGGAAGAGGAGGAGGAGGAGGAGGAGGAGAAGAAGAAGAAGAGAAGAAGAAGAAGAAGAAGAAGAAGAAGAAGAAGAAGAAGAAGAGAAGAAGAAGAAGAAGAAGAAGAAGAAGAAGAAGAAGAGAAGAAGAAGAAGAAGAAGAAGAAGAAGAAGAAGAGGAGAAGAAGAAGAAGAAGAAGAAGAAGAAGAAGAAGAAGAAGAAGAAGAAGAAAAGGAAGGAAGGAAGGAAGGAAGGAGAGAAAAGGAAAGCAAAAAAACATTATTTCAGGCAAAGTTACCTGTTAGTGCAGGTTAAAAACGGTTTTATTTCCAGGGCCAATTTCCATCAATTGGTAGAAACTTCCTATAGGGTATTTGAAAAGGATTGGAGCTGATCAGACTCAGCATGTAAGAGCTGTATAACCAGTTGATGATGCCTGCCATGGGGTAGGAGTTGGAGAAGACTGGAGCACATTTTATACGTTTACCAATCTGTCTTACAGGACAGGCTGATTATAGCTACAAGCAGATTTCTTGTTTTGTGGCTATTGCTAATTATGGCCATCTTCAGTAGATTAAAGCTTATCTGTCTGAGGTCTAAAATCACCCCAGGCCTATTTGATTTAGACTTTTAATTCCATGAGCTGTTGGCTTCCCCATCTGTAAATGAGCCTACCGTATAAAATCCTTCACTACTTGAAAGCAGGGAGCAGGAGCTGTGTTTTACATTTTATAGTCCATTAGCTAGATCAGATGACAACTTTCGAGATACATAATGGGTACTATTAGCAAATGAGCAATAGTGGAGGAAACAAAGACCTAAACATCTTCCCGAAGCTCAGTTTCACTCTCTACTCAAGAGCTTGCTACTTCCTATTGTAAATAAGCACCTCTTTAAGCTTCAAAATCTGCAATCCAGCTCCTCACCCTGTTTCTAGACTAATTTTTCACAACTCATGGATAGCAATAGTGCACTGCAGAGTACAAGCCCCCCCCCCCCCCCGCCCCGTGCTCGTTTTCATCTTCTCTAACAGTTCTATGCATGTTGCCTCCATCTTCCCAACCAGGTCATTGCATTTTAAAAATAGGGTCACATTTTCCATGTCTTCTAAAGTTTCCAGTGCATTGATTCCAGTGCTAAGCAGGCACTGAATGGCAAGATCCTGGAAGATATGGACCTTCTTAACAGCTACTTAGCTTAGTCAATATTTGCTGATCTGTGTCTTGATTGCAGTATTTCAATAAATTTTGATTGTCTCTCTGATTGAAAAGAAAACCCAAAGTGGTGTAGTAGTATTATTTTCTGTTAGAAATTCATTACAGCAGGAATTCTAATTTGGATAAAGGCAGTACCATGGTGCTGCCTACAGCAGGGATAATTGACATTGAAATAAAAGTAAATCATTCTCCTACTAGCTTCCCGAGGCATCTTTCCGGGGAGAGACCCAACTCTGACTCTAATTTCTGAAAGGTGATTTATGTTATATTATACATATCTAACAAGAACAGGGCAACTCTAGGGAGCTATTCCTAGACACATTTTATAGCCAAAATTATACTTAATAATCACAAATTTAAAATTTCAAACCCACAATGTTAGAAAATTTAAGTCATAAACACTTTTACCCCAGTGTTAAGCAATTATATTACCTCAATATGTTGTAACAGTAAAATAATTATAATAAAATTGGAATTTTTTTTACAATTTTGGGGATTTATTAAAATTTTATTACAATCATTTACAACTTAAATATTTATTAATTTGCTTTAATTCTGACTAGAACCATAATGACTTAAAGGAGAAAAATTTAAAAAGGGTGGATACAGGTAAGGTTAAAATTAAAGTAAATATTAGTTTTATTAGGAGAGGTTAATGTAGGGATAGTTAAATATAAAAGGAAACAACTTTGTTTGGCAACAATTAATAGGCAGGTACAGAAATGTAATTTTTTGTGTGTGCACTGGGGATGGAATTCAGGGATGTTCTACCCCCAAGTTACACCCCCAGCCCTATTTTATTCTTTTGTTTAAAAAAGGGTCTCACTAAGTTGCTAAGGTTGGCCTCAAACCTGTGATCCTCTTGTCTCAATCTCTCAAGTACTGGGATTACAGGCTTGCGCCACCATGCCCAGCTTTTTTTTTTTTTTTTGTCAGTACCAGGGATGGAACCCAGGGTCTCACACATGCTAGGCAAGCACTGAGCTACATCCCTATCCCCTTTTTATTTGATTTTGAGACACGGTCTTGCTAAGTTGCCCGGGCTGACTTTGAACTCGCAATCCTTCTACTTCATCCTGCCCGGTAATTGGGAGTACAGACATGTGCTACTTTGCCCAACCAGAAATGTAATTTTATGATATTATTTGATGACTATGGAGAAAATTTACTCTTAGAACTGTATTTAAATCACAGAAATAGTAAATGACTTGTGTTCTAGAGATATGAAAGCTTATGATTGTGCTCTTCCATTCCCAATTCACTTGATCATATTAGAAGTACTTTCCTATTCAAAACAAGATTTACAACAAAACTCCAATTTTGAATTATAACCTGGCACACAAGCATACAAATGTACAGACAACTCTGTGTAATGGATATCTGGTTTGGTTTGGCCCCCTCCCTGGAAGACTCATATCCCAAAACTACAGTGAGGCTGTGTATTAGTATTGCTGAGTAGGAAAAACTGTGGTGCTGGTCTTGCTGAGCTACTCGACGCCGCTCAAGGCATGGGACTTGTACTTCCATGCCTGTGCATGTGTTATGCCTTACCACTTGTGACACTCTTCCCTGCCTGCCTCACCTTGCAGCTTCTGTTTATTCACACACACACACACACACACACACACACACACACACACACACACACACCCCTCAGCTAAGTGGTCAGGATTGCTTTGTCAATATTCTCACTTATCGGGAACCCAGGCTGAACCCTCAACAGTGAGGCCCCAATAAAGACGACGACTGAACATTGCTGGTTCAAACTTCACTTTATTATACCTCTCTCTCTCTCTCTGGGATCGAGGATGCTACCCAAGCAGTAATAGTAACCATTCTCTTAACCCTGACAGTAACCGTCTCTCTAACCGCAGTTGCTTCTCTCACCCCACTCTCGTTCTCCGTAACCGTTCCTCGAAATAGTACCTCTCCAACAGACCCCTAACAACCCCTCTCTCCAGCAATCAATCTTCTACCAGCAATCCACCAACTACCAGCAACCAACCAGCCTCCCAGCAACCACCACTCTCATGTGAGAGGTGGAGGCTCTCAAAGCCGCTCAGGGCATCAGCCACGAGGTGCCTCATACAGCTCTCACCTGGGCCGGCCACGAGCCAGGCGTGCTGGTGCATGCGCTCTGGCGTGGCGCAGCCCTAGGATGTTACCACCTGCAGCTGCTTCTGGCACTCTGCCAGGAGCCATCTAGAGGTGGGGTCTTTCCGGCCGGACTAAGACCCCAACACTCACTCACTCCCAGCTCACTTCTGTCATGACATGTAAAGCCTCTATTGTCATTTGCCAGCTTACTTGATTTCCCTCATACTTGCTTCTTAAAGAAAGAGGAGATGGGCAGGTATAGTGGTGCATGCCTATAATCCTAGTACTTGGGAGGCTAAGTCAGGAGGATCTCAGGTTTGAGGTCACCCTCAGCAACTTAGCAAGACCCCATTTCAAAATAAAAAATAAAAAGGGCTGGGGGTGTAGTGCAGAGGTAGAATGTTCCTAGGGTCAATCCCCAGTACCAAAACAAAACAAAGAAACAAACAAAACAAAACAAAAAGCACCTAATCCAGCTTAATACCTGGCATTGGGTAGAAACTCTGTATGTATAGATTTAACGAATAAATTAGTAAAATTTTATTCAAGGTTTTTGAGGAATTCTGAATAAATAAATTCAGTCTTACCATTAGATTATTACCTCCTCAAGAGCAAGAACTCTGACTTGCCTATTAATCCTCAGTGCCTACAGAACTCTTCTGCACTCTGAGATGTTAAAGAAATATTTGCTTTGGATATAACCAATAACTATAATAAAGCCCTTGATTTTTTTTAACTAGTAAAAGCTGGTACAGAGATAAGCTGGTTTTCTCAGTAGAGGATACTCATTTGTAATTTGGGGTAAGTTTTTGGTGGATGCTTCTAAAGCAGGGTTTCTAAAACTTGTCTAATAGAATCATCTGAGGGGTGTTTTCTAAAAACATAGGTCTTCTGTTCTCACCCCAGACTTTCCACATAAAAATCTCCAGGAGTAGGGATCACTATGTTTTTCTCAAGTGATTTTCCAGTGACTTGTGAGGTTTAGGGGACTATTCACAGGACTCCAAAGTAGTTTTTGCTGAGCACCTTGATAACCACATTTTATGTTCAAATTATGAATTTTCTATTTCCCTCAAGTGATGCAAAGTACCTTCTTTCTACCTTAGTCCATCTGAATGATTCCGAATACTGAAACATTCCAAATTAGCGGAAGTCCATACTAATCAAGATTCTTTTGTGAGCCAAATTTCCTGATTTGAGCAGCCTGGATCTGTTCAAACTAAACACATGCTCAAAAGCAGGCAGTGAAAGTTACAGAGCATAGCCCCCTCCTCTTTTGTCCCTGCACCTTGTAAATGATTAAACATTAAACGGTGGTCTTCACCAGTGACAAACAAACGATGCTGTCGTCAGCCGAGACCACAAAAATCTCCCTCGCTTCTTTTGTAGTTGCTTATAGGAATGACTTTTCAGAGAGCAGCTTTGGATATTACTTTGTTGCTGGGTGCGATGTTCTAAGTACTGCAGGCATAGATTTGCTAGGTGAAAAGAATTTTTCCTTAACAAGTTAAAACAAAAGCGTAACATAATCAAGCTAACACTTGGGAGAGTCAGTGTTCAGTGGTCCACTCCCAAATTTCTCTTTAGAAATCCCTTTGAATACTTAAGGATCACGGAGGATGGGGGGAATTGCTCCTTCACCAAGGAACCAGCTGTTCCTAGGAACTCATTGTCCTCCCAGGTAACTCTTTAACCTTCTCCCTTATGCACCAAACATGTACACGTGTGCCTAACAACTCCCTGCTGCCCCATAAAGCAGATTATGAGGAACAAAGACCCAGCCTTCCGGTGCTGAGGAGTGAGGTTACCTCCAGAAACTCACAGGAGACAGAACAAACAAGGAAGAACTCAATGACTAATGAACAGGACAGGAAACCCAAGCAGAAAAACAAACAGGCAGAGAAAGCAACTGGTGATCAAACAAAGGGGTAGAGTGATTCTGTGACCCAAGAGCCTGGTGTTCACCTGGGCCCACCTGCTGAGCAGGGAAGGGAGGGGCCTGAGCACCCCGTCTCCTCTCCACCCTGAGATAGGAAGGACACTGGAGCAACAGGAGACCTGCGATGGATGCTCCATAAATACTAAATTAACAAGAACCCATAGGCAGGGCAATGGTTACAGAAAATCGAAGTAGTGGGCAGGATGGTTTTAAACTTAACAGAATGGTAATGCTCACTATATCAAAAGAAAACTTCTGCTTACTAGGTTCAATGATAGTCATTTTAGCCATGTTAGAGGTTTGTATGACATTGAGTAATTACAAATAAATATCTATAATTTGTTTGCAATGCAAAAATCCTTTCTTTGGGGACTTAAATATAAACAAGAATACATATATTACGTATAATTAAAACAAACTTTTGTGCTCCTGAAGATTAAACCCAGGGGTGTTTTACCTCTGAGCTACTATTTCTTTTTTTTCAGTACTGGGGATGGAACCCAGAGGCATTCTACCTCCGAGCTACACCCCCAGCCCTATTGTTTATTCTTTATTTTGAAACAGGGTCTCACTAAGTTGCAGAGGGTCTCACTAAGTAGCAGAGGGCCTCACTAAGTAGTTGAGACTGGCCACGAACTGGATCCTCTGGTCTTAGCCTCCCAACTACTAGGATTACAAGTGTGCACCACCACGCCTGGCTTATTTTTCATTTTAAAACAGAATCTCACTAAGTTACCATGTGCTGGCCTGGGACCTGCGATTCTCCTATCAGTTTCCCAAGTATTAGGATTTCAGGTGTGCACCACCACACTTGGCTTTAATTAACAAATACTTAATGAGCACCTGCTCCAAACAAGGTATTGTGTCTTGACCGTCTATGGAACCAGTGTTATATAATGTTTGGATTAAATTTATTTTATTAAAGACACTCAACCTGACAGGTGCCATGTGTGTAAAGTGCCTAAAAAGACTGGTTTGATTAACATTTGTTTCCCAAATTCTCCTTTGAAGAGTATCAGGGTGGGGTGGAGGTGTGGGTGGGAAATTGCTAGGGAGTCTTCAAAAAGATTGATTCTTTTTCAAAAGGAAAACAATGAATTTGCCATTTTCTGACTCATCTATAGCTCTTCATAGTAGAAATATCCAAATTCTATTTTCCTAGTGAAATTATATTTGTCCTGCTTGAAAACACTCTTGCAAATTTTCTTAGGGAAAAAGCTTGGAAAAAAAAAGTTAGAATTACTTCTATGTCACTTAATGGTAGATTGATTGGAGGACGAAACTGTTTTTCATGGCTATTGAGCCAGAAGTGAGGTTGATACACAAACTTCAAGCCATGAACCCCTCTCTGTATTTCCAAAAGTGAGGCACATGTTTGGCCTTGACATTTCTAGCAGGCAATGAAGAGGGAAACCCAGTCAGGTACAAAATCCAGTATATATGAAAGCAAAAGCAAAGCAACTTCTCAAACAGAACAAAGCGATGGTCAAGGAGACAAGAGGAATATGCTTCCCACAGCTGCTCTTAGAAAGCACCGTGATTAATGGGATGATTAACATCTGCACAGCGTCCTTTTGATAAATGTGGTTGCCTCATTCTCTTATTTCAAACTTAACCTATCTGGTTGAATTGTTTGCATTATCATAAGAAGGTTAAATCCATTTTGGAGGAAGATCAGAGTAGGTAGGTATGTGAAGAGATAGAAAAATATGCTTATCAGAATTAGTAATGGAGGAACAGCCTTTTGGAGCCCCATTTTCACTTAGTTTACTAAGTATCTGCTCACTTTCACTGTATTACTTTTTTTTTTATAAGAGAAACTTTGAGAAAACCTTCACTCTACAAATAAAAGTTCTTTTGGATTTCTGTACCAGAGAAACACAAAGCTGTGGCTTTCTTAGCCCCAAGAGTTCTGAGCCCACCCCTGTGGATGCTCAAGAAAAGGGGCTAACTCCATCTCTCCTGATTCATGTTGACCTTTCAGCAGAGTGCACCATGGAGAAGGGCTTGAAACTTGAGCTTATTAGAGATATTCTTTCTCTCCCCTTTGGACATTTGCTGTTTTCCAAAACCTTCTCTGTACTTTCCCATCTTTGCCCAAGTTAATGTTTACTGCTGGAACTCTTTCCCTTCCCCCTTCAACGTTTGCATATAAATCACACTTACCTCTCCCAGGTCCATCCGACTGTCCGACTGTCGGTTTCTGCATGAAGCCTCGTTCCCCAAATACAATCACTCCTGTCTATATCTCCGGAGTCCCTCATTTAGCATAGTGCAAAAACCCATTCTTTGTTGCACCCTGGGCTCCTACAGATAGGTATCATCCTCCCACTTGAATCAAAATTTCTCTTGCCTTATTTTGTAGTGCCCATGATTCTGTAATTATTTCAAAATTAAAAGCTAAGTTTGAAAAGC
Organism: Graphiurus murinus; assembly: GCA_004027655.1. Taxonomy (NCBI): domain Eukaryota; kingdom Metazoa; phylum Chordata; class Mammalia; order Rodentia; family Gliridae; genus Graphiurus; species Graphiurus murinus. Next base: position 1,010 of record PVLC010001569.1, on the reverse strand, counting down.
AATACTTCCCACCTACTCCCCAAATAAAACACTGAATTAAAAAGAAAGATCCCCAAGGCTATTTGTTTTTATACACACTTTTCCAAAGGGTCAAGAACAGTGACTGTCCTTAAGCAGGCTCCTGATGAGGGATGTGGACTAAGTGTCCATGCACACACAGTGAAGATACATGGGAACGTGTAGGCAATGGCATGTAAACCCTGGCTTTGAGTCTTTGCTTTCCTTTCTACTTGGGAAAAATATGAGGCAAATCGTTTTGTACTTTTAAGCCTCAATTTTTCATCTGTCAACAGGGAATGATAATAACTCACTTCACTGGGTTATTGCGAGAATTAAATGAGATAATGAATGTGCTAGTATTTCACTGTCAGCACCATGCCAGTGTTAGCTATTAAGATTGGTGCTAAGGCAATTGTACACATAACTTTGGCATTGCTCTTGGTGCCAGTAGGTGGTAAGTGGTGGGATTCTAAGGCAGCCTTGGTTTGACACTTCTTTCTAGTCCTTGTTATACTTTATGGCATCCTAGAAGCACTTTCTCTCTTTCCATCCGTCCTGACTTTTCCCCAAATGACCTACTTCATTCTTTCTGGAAATAGTTGGAAGAACAGAAAACTGAAACACCTTCATAAATTTGTGCTTGGAAATTTAGAATATGAATTTATATTAATAATTAAATCATTTTTAGCTGGGCGCAGTCGTGCACTCCTGGAATCCCAGTAGTAGGGAGGCTGAGATAGGAAGATTGCAAGTTTGAGGCCACCCTGGGCAACTTAGTGGACTCTGTCTCAAAATAAAAAATAAGAGCCGGGTGTGGTGGCGCACGCTTGTAATCTCAGCATTCGGGAGGCTGAGACCAGAGGATCCGAGTTCGCGGCCAACCTCAGCTACCTAGTGAGGCACTCTGCAACTTAGTGAGACTCGGTTTCAAAATAAAGAATAAAAAATAGGGCTGGGGGTATAGCTCGGAGGTAGAATGCCTCTGAGTTCAATCCCCAGTACCGAAAAAA